>JAWDGP010001377.1:145000-162500 GCA_033675545.1 Elysia crispata
AAATAGGGCTAGACGAGGGACTAAGCTCTAGTGATGACCTTTGAAAGTGCAGATTTTCAAAGAGGCTATCAAGCCTCAAGTTCTTAATGCCCTCGCCTTTATATTGTTATAACGAACGACGAACTAACGCTCCAGGGGTGGTGTAAAATGAAGAGCCTGCAGCTGCTAACAAGCTAGACTTTTTTTTTTATTTCAGTAAACTTTTACTCTAATGATATAACTATAAACGTGTTTGCATTTTTCTTTTAATTAATCTATCTCGCCATATTAAAAAAAAAAAAAAAGGAGAAATTTAATAAAAATGCATACGATTCAACTAAAATTACTCATTTCTGACAAAGTTAAGAGTTTTTGAAAGGTACTAGGAGATACAAACAAATTCTAGCAGGTATTTTAAGATCGTCTGTTACAGCCCCTGCTGCTGTTTCTACATCTACTCATTATATAGTTATATATAGACGGACAAGGAGAGAGAGAGAGAGAGAGAGAGAGAGAGAGAGAGAGAGAGAGAGAGAGAGAGAGAGAGAGAGAGAGAGAGAGAGAGAGACAGACAGACAGACAGACATTGATATTTTGATCTACACCCGATGAAGCCCCCTCTAAACAGTTTAATAAAAAACACTACCAGAATTCAAGTGACGGTTAAACGTCATTACTAAAAGCGAAGAAGCCATCAGTCGTTTTTCTCCCGCACACTTTTGATCAACTTTGACATTTTATTGAGCCCTAAGATTAAGCTTGTAACCCGGATGTAATTAGCTTTAGGCTGGAAATTCCTACCGATTCCGAAATTAAAAGCTTTTGTGATTCTTTTGGTGTTAAATTGTTGGCGCCTCGACTCACGATCTTTCGCCTTTTCGAAGGTGAGAGCCGAGCCGTTTTTGATTATATGATGCTTTTTTTACGATGGCTCGTTTGAAAAATGACTCAGTCAGAAAAAAAAAAAAAAAAATAATAATAATAATAATAATAATAATAATAATAATAATAATGAAAGAACAAAAACAGTTGATTTTTTTTTAATGCGCAAATTTCAACAAAAAATACAATATGCATAAAGCTCAAAATAACCACACATGCACGAAAACATAGAATTTCCCTTTTGTTTGTGTATTATTGATTGGCTCTCTGTCCTCGCCGGGTCGCAAGATCGTTATAAAAACACGTAGGTAAATAATGGGTTCTGTATCAGAAACTCTTGCACGTCTGTGACCTAGGTGTAAAGGGCAATCAATCGGCGCATATTCCCTAAGATTATATAACTCAATGTAGTATGTGGGTGTGGATGGAAAAAAAGCAGAGTGAAAAAATAGATAACAGAGAAAGAGGGAGAGGGAGAGAGGGGGAGACAGACAGAGAGAGAGAGAGAGAGAGAGAGAGAGAGAGAGAGAGAGAGAGAGAGAGAGAGAGAGAGAGAGAGAGAGAGAGAGAGAGAGAGAGAGAGAGAGAGACAGGCATATAGGAACCTGTCTATGCAAGTAAGTAGTAACAAATCAAGAGCTTTGATTGTGAAAGGTGGAGACATCTCATCAAAACCTGCTTGTGTCTTTACGACTGTCACTTAACATCTGCGCCAGCCAGACGCTCTACTCAGCATTACCCTAAAATCTTTCTTCTTATTTGTATAAACTTCGACGTCTGTTATTCTTAAAACAGCTCCGAGTTACGGATCTTTCCATCTTAATCAAACTGTTATATGAACACTAGAAGATGGGCAATTTCTTTTTGTTTTTTAACCAACGACTATTAAGATAAGTTATGGTATTTGAGTGTGTCGGCCTCTGTTCGAGATGATAGTTATATCTGAAAAGGATCAAACAAGATTCTAACAAATGGGACTGGATGGGATACTCCGTTTTTTGCCCCTCCCCCCACCCCCCCCGTCAGGCTGATAACGCCTTCGTCTACAGCGAATCAAGATAAGTTGTTTGATTTGAAATTATTATATTCTCAGATAAAGCTAAACCCTAACAGGATAATCTTTGAACCATGAAAACAAAACAAAAAAGAAATTATCAGACAAATGAACCCAGCTCTGGTATCTGGATATTTATATCAATAATTGTAAAAAAAAAGAAAATTGTTAGATTTTTGAACGTCCTGTGATCAACACTCACTGTCGTCAGTCTGAGGGGCCGAGAGGATAGCGCTGTGCTTCTTCTTCACCTCGTCCACGTTGGAGGCTATCTTGTCGATCATCTCCCTGATCTCGTCCACCTGCTCGAAGAACTCCTCCATGAAGCCGCTGCTGTCCACCGTGACGGCAACGTCATCATTGTCGTCGTCATCGCTCTGGGCCTGGTGGGGTAAAAGCGAATGTATAATTTATGTTGAGTAATGAAATGCGATACGGAGTTTGTATGATGATACACCATAAACCGGTTTGACCGTAAAAGAATACTGCCTCAATGAAAAAAAAAGGATCATCATTGCCGTTGTCATCCCTCTGGGCCTGGTGGGGTAAAAGCGTATGTATATGTTGAGTAATAAAATACGATACGGGGAGTATGTATGATACACCATAAACCAGTTTCACGAGAATACTGCCTCAAAAAACAAAAAAAAAAAGATCATCATTATCGTTGTCATCGCTCTAGGCCTGGTGGGGGCAAAACCTAAAGTAGTTCGGTAATCCCTATATGAACTTTTGTAATTCATCGTCTGTTCTGTTTTATATATATAGCCCGTCTACAAAACGGTGACCTCAGGGTGTTTTTATTTATTATTTATTTCTTTTGAACTCCTAATTCAAGCCACGTCAGCCCACCTGGCAGGACGGAACCACCGAAAAGAAGAGGCCTTAAACTCGCTCACCGATGTTGTGGGATTCGAATCCGCGGAGGAGGTCCCTGCGGATATCAAACTGGACGCTCTAACGCCACAGCCATTGAGACTCAATATTTACTAGGGAGCGGGTATTCTGACTATGTAGCCAAAAATACCTTGAAGGTAAACTTGTGAAGGAAAAGAGGTAGACAGGACACTACTATCTTGGCCATGTTGCCAAAAAAAAAACCTTGAAAGGCAAACTTGTGAGGGAAAAGAGGGAGACACAACACTACTTTATTCTGGCTACATGGCTATTTTACACACTCCATATTTGTTATCCATGGCGAGATTACATAGACTGTTGTAGATGATCAATCCCGCCGTCAGAGAGACTAGAGGCGTCAGGGGAGCCGCGAGAATGGCAGTGAGACAGAAGTTGTCCGGTCAAAGAAAAAGGACTTATCTAATGCATAAAGAAAGACGGCTTGGCAATCGTTGCTAACCTCAGACAGTCTACGTTCGGATAGAGATTTTCACAACATATAAGACATATTTTGTTAGAAAGGCTTTTTGTGGCCCAGTTGTTTAATTAATGAGATACAGCTAAACACTATTAAACCGGAATTTTAGGGAACAAAAAAAAAATTGGTTTGCATATATTTTGGGTTTAACCAGTATAATTTTTAAAGGTAAAAAGAAAAGATTTGGGAAGCAAAGATCATTTTTTAAACGCTTTTAATATAAGTGTTTCATAATTGGATATACTCTGATAATCTTCAATATAATCCAGAGGTTAATGTTCGAAGAAGCAAGACAAAAAAGAGGTAAAAGAAAGTAGGGACGAGGAAGAAAAGTGTATGTTCACGGAACTGGGATGTAGTCACCGTTAGCAAGGTTAATACATGTGGTTAGATAGACCTGGCAAGAATTGTGGGCGGGCTACACCAAACAAAGTTCATGTCAAGGTGTTCAGCATAATGTATGTAGAGTAATAAAATGCGATACGGAGTATATATGATAACCATACACCAATTTCATTTTCACAAAATACTGCCAAAAAAAAAAAAAATGATAATAATAATAATAATAATAATAATAATAATAATAATATTAAGTATGATACCGTGTTTGCTTGACAGAACTGATCCACAATACGACGATCTAAGGCCTTTGGCTTGCTTGTTTGTTATCGTTGTTGTCAATATGTTAAACTGTAACGATAATGCCCCAAATTCATCAACCGACGATGAGAGGTTTGAACCCGTGAAAAGTGTCTCAGCGGATACTAAGGCGGCCGATCTAGTCGCACAACTACCAACACGTCCGTGTGTATGTGTGAGTGAGTGTGTATCTCTCTCTCTCTCTCTCTCTCTCTCTCTCTCTCTCTCTCTCTCTCTCTCTCTCTCTCTCTCTCCAATACTTAAGACCACTTTGCTCAATTTCAAAACGAACCACGCTGTCTCACTAGTGGTTTTTAATCCAAGATGCCAATTTCTGAAAAGGCAAATATAGATTTTTGGCGAGATATATAAATTAGTCTGTATGTGAGTGTATGTGTGTGTGTGTGTCTGTCTGTCTGTGTCTCTCTCTCTCTCTCTCTCTCTCTCTCTCTCTCTCTCTCTCTCTCTCTCTCTCTCTCTCTCTCTCTCTCTCTCTCTCTCTCTCTCTCTCCAATACTTAAGACCACTTTGCTCAATTTCAAAACGAACCACGCTGTCTCACTAGGGGTTTTTAATCAAAGATCCCTATTTTTGAAAAGGCAAATATAGATTTCTAGCGAGATATATAAATAAAATTAGTCGATGCAAACCTAGTGGATGAAGTTGCCCATTTAAGTACAATTGACTTTACCACAAGCTTAATTAAACATTTATAAGGTTTCCTGTTACTTATAAGTTATTGCAAACTTTATATAATTTTCTCTTATCATAACTTTAACAAATGCACCATGGCTGCAAGCTGTGAATGGTCCACCAAGCATGTATTTTTTACCTCCGATTAGCATGATGCTGCCAAATACGTTATTTTTTTAGCACTGATAGGGACACATGTACTCGGAAGCTCAAATACAGACTAAATACTTTAATATTATACCTACTGGCTGGCAGCTATGTTTAATGTGCTCGAACTATCTTTTCCGCTAAATATTCTTTCTCATAAACTCACATGCCTTCTTTGAAACTGAAAAACATGTACAGGCAGATAATTGCCATCACTCGGCTATATATATATATATATATATATATATATATATATATATATATATATATATATATATAATTATATATCCTTGCCAGCCATGAAAATGACCATGCACTTCCATGACCTTGCTACACAAGAGAGTGCGACACGAATAACAGGGGCTTAGACACCCTGGTAAAACCAATAACCCAACACACTAAACTTATAGGCATGACCGTCTCTCAAGTTCGAACCGAGATCACAAGGAAAATAAATACGCGACGCATGAATACAATTATTATTACTACCTTATGCGGTAGTCACGATAGGAAATAATAATCGATAGGTCATAATATCTTTTTTTATTGGGGAGAAATGATGTTATTCAAAATGCACGCGTGAGTAATCATTATCTCCCGAGAGGCCTGCTGGGAAAAAAAATTGCAACAATAGCGGAGCATTGGGCCAGAAACAATATTGATAAAAAAAGCAGCAACAAAAAAAAAATTAACAACAGAAATAATCAACTAAACAGCAATAATATAACGCACGCAGCACCCTCATACTCCTAGTATAGCGAGATTATGCAAAGAAGCAAATAGGATTTAATTGCATTATGAAGCATCTTAGTTTTGTTTGAGGCATTTTTATGATCTCTATTCATCGAATCAATAGTCGCTCTTTCCATACATTATTTTATCATGTTTTAAAACACCGCTTGTATCGACGTCTCGTTACTCATCAATTTTTGTTCTAAATCCCCAAAAAAAACTGCTGACTGCGAGAGTAAAGCTACCAACTTGAGATTCGTCGAAATCTGTAAGTCTCTACGAATGTCTGTGTGTACGGTGCTCAGACGGTTAAGGTGGTAGGTCGGGGGGAGGGGTGGAAAGTGAGAGATAAAAAGAGGGGGGAGAGAAGAAGTGAGAGGGACGGGAAGAGGAAGAGGGAAAAAAAAATAAAGAAGAAGAGAATGTAGTTTGTTCGTTGTTTGGATTGGTATAGCCCCTGATGTCATGCCTTTATGAAACTTTAACTCCCGCTAATGGGCGCTATGCACAACTACTGACTCTGTGGCTCATGAACCCGCGAAGAGGGAGGAGGAGGAAAAGGAAGAAGAAGAAGAAGAAGAAGAGGAAATAATAATAATAATAATAACAACAACAACAACAACAACACAGATGTACATATTATCAAGGGACAAGGAATTCCGCGTCTGCCGAGATCCTGGTAATTCATGTAATTCACTGAGAGAGATAACAGAAAAGAAGGGGAAAAAAAATCTACATCCCGGCAGGCATGCTATAGAAAATGGATTTATCGATTCTAGCTGTCCACTTGAGGCTGTGGCCATTAAACTAAGATAAATGACAGTGTGCACACGCAGGCCGAGAGAGAGAGAGAGAGAGAGAGAGAGAGAGAGAGAGAGAGAGAGAGAGAGAGAGAGAGAGAGAGAGAGAGAGAGAGAAGCAGAAAGAAAGCGAGAAAGACCGGAAGTCAAAGGGGGGCGGGGCTCTGGAGAGATGAGAGAGAGAGAGAGAGAGAGAGAGAGAGAGAGAGAGAGAGAGAGAGAGAGAGAGAGACAGACAGACAGAGAGAGAGAGAGACAGAGATAGCGCAAACACTGATCTCAAAATTTCAGAGGACGCACATACATGTAGTTATAGTGATACGCCTCTTGTTATCTCACCAATCTGCTCTGCCGATAATAAAACTAATAAAATCAATCTAGGCCTGTAGGATGTACCGGTGCACCGACGGAATGTTCTACAATGCTCGTGTCCGGTTGTACAACTACAAGAGAGAGGCAGACCACTGATACACAAGTCTACGCTCTCAGGACAGCCGGCCCTGCCAGGATCTCCAACCCTCAGACCTTGAACGATAGATTTTTCCATTTACAGATCTTTGGATTTTAATTATGTTCGATTTTGTTAGTTGTCTTTTTTTTAAATTGTTTTTTACTTACTGATTTCTTTTTTTTTCTTCTTCATTTCAACATGTTTATTTCACTGCATACAGGTTTGCAATGATGGTGTTATATTATAAATGCGGAATTCGTGATAAATCAAATCTACCAGCTGAACTTCTAGTTCTAGTGTCCAATAATCTTATAACTGAACTTCTAGTATCCAATAATCTTATAACTGAACTTCAAGTGCGACTAACAACTTAAAAAAAAGACGCCTTAAAAAGAGAGCAACATATGCACATACACACACACACATGTTGACATTTCAAAATCATCAAAGTCAAATGAGATTATTATTATTATTATTATTATTATTATTATTATTATTATTATTATTATTATTATTATTATTATAACAATAATGTGACGAAATACTTCAGCTCGTTTCATTGTATTATTTTGATAGATTTCATTATTATTATTAAAAAAAAAAAAAGAAAAAAAAACGCTTCATATGTTATATTTAACAAATAAAAATCACAATGATGAACAAACAAATTACTACTCTCTTGACTTGAAGTCAAAACACTTGAAGTGATATAATTGTTTATTGTTATCTGGAGAAAAAGAATTAATATTCTCATAAATGTGGACATTTTGAACATCAATCTGCCGTACTGAATTTTTACTCAAGAGAAAACTAGACGATATTTGTTCATCAATAAATTTCCTCTTTACGAATGTTTCTTTGAGTTACATAATTTCCGTCTATCAATGTCTTTTTTTTTCCCCACTTCCCTGTATCAATGTCTTTCTTCCCATTTCCCTGTATCACTGTCTTATTTCACTCTATGAATGTCTTTTTTCCCATTTCCCTCTATCAACGTCTTTTTTCCCATTTCCCTCTATCAATGTCTTTTTTCCCATTTCACTGTATCAATGTCTTATTTCCCTCTATAAATGTCTTTTTTTCCCATTTCCCTCTATCAATGTCTTTTTTCCCATTTCCCTGTATCAATGTCTTATTTCCCTCTATCAACGTCTTTTTTCCCATTTCCCTCTATCAATGTCTTTTTTCCCATTTCCCTGTATCAATGTCTTATTTCCCTCTACCAATGTCTTTTTTCCCATTTCCCTGTATCAATGTCTTATTTCCCTCTACCAATGTCTTTTTTCCCATTTCCCTCTACCAATGTCTTTTTTCCCATTTCCCTCTATCAACGTCTTTTTTCCCATATCCCTCTATCAATGTCTTTTTTCCCACTTCCCTCTATCAATGTCTTTTTTCCCATTTCCCTCTATCAACGTCTTTTTTCCCATTTCCCTCTACCAATGTCTTTTTTCCCATTTCCCTCTACCAATGTCTTTTTTTCCCATTTCCCTGTATCAATGTCTTATTTCCCTATATCAACGTCTTTTTTTCCCATCTCCCTCTATCAATGTCTTTTTTCCCATTTCCCTCTATCAATGTCTTTTTTCCCATTTCCGTCTATCAACGTCTTTTTTCCCATTTCCCTCTATCAACGTCTTTTTTCCCATTTCCCTCTATCAACTTCTTTTTTCCCATTTCCCTGTATCAATGTCTTATTTCCCTCTATCAACGTCTTTTTTCCCATTTCCCTCTATCAACGCCTTTTTTCCCATTTCCCTGTATCAATGTCTTATTTCCCTCTATCAATGTCTTTCTTCCCATTTCCCTGTATCAATGTCTTATTTTTATCTGCCTTTTTTCCCTCTGCATTTTATCGTTCAGGCCCAAAAATAAATAAATAAATAAATGAAACAAAAAATAGACTTCTTAAAATCGATAACCTACAGATTTTCTTTGCTATGTCAGCAAATTGAGATGATGAAAGGGCGCGACTGATGAGTGAAGGGAATAAGGGAATGAGGAGCAGGAACCTGGCAAAGAAGTGTGATTATGATGAAGAAGGAAACTGAAAGAGAAGAGTGTGCGTGTGTGTGTGTATATGTATGTGTATTTGTAAAAGAGATAAGAGGATCAGAAATAGAGAAAGAGAGAGAGAGAGAGAGAGAGAGAGAGAGAGAGAGAGAGAGAGAGAGAGAGAGAGAGAGAGAGAGAGAGAGAGAGAGAGAGAGAGAGAGAGAAAGAGACATTCCATTAACAAATGATTAGAACAAGGATTCTCTGTGCAGCAAATCTTTCCAGTCTGTAAAGAAACACGTAAAGCACAAGATGACCGAGTTCAAGTCGAAAGAAAAACGTTATTCTGATGAACACAGTTCGGCGCACTGTCTAGATCTATGGATATGATGCAAATCATTATAGCTAACTTGCTTGCCGCGCATCATTAGATGTTTTTGTTTTTTTTTATTATTATTATTATTATTATTATTATTATTATTATTCTTGTTTATAGCATCGGCGACGGTCGTTAGAGCTATGGGGAAACAATATTATGGCTGATCGTTTGAGATAGGGAGAGAGAGAGAGAGAGAGAGAGAGAGAGGACTGATTCTGTGATAGCCACACATTTTACGAATTGTGTAATAAACTACATATACAGATGTGAACAAATGGGGAAAGGGGGGTAATTATAATGGCCTTTCTTAGCAACTTAATTCTGCGTTCAAATCTCGTGTTAAAATTTCATAAAAATTAAAATAACAGAAGACTAAATATATATTTTATAATGGCCTATCTTATCAACTTAATTCTGCGTTCAAATCTCGTGTTAAAATTTCATAAAATTTAAATAGCAAAAGACATAAAAAAAAAAAAAAATTAAATTCACTGATAATACTTGACCGCGGCTAAGGGTAAAATGTCAATCAACAGGCTTGCCTTGCCTTCTACCCCCCCTCAGAATCCATGTACAAGAAGTGGCCTACCAAAAGCAACCCTTAAGCGTTTTAGTCAACATAGATCTTATGAAACCGAGTAGCCCAGAACTAGATAGAAACCATTGTCCCGGAGCTGGCAGTATAGTATCAGTAGCTGCCACAGAGGCAAAACACCGGAAAATCAGCTGAATCATGTCAGTCCTGGCGGTAGGCTGTCAAACCAGTAGCGTATGACTAAGCGCTGACTAGTATATTGGACCTATTCATTATTCTTCCTAGCCTGAATGTTAATTGCTGTAACTTCTTACGTCCTGATCCGACCTGAGGCGTTACGGTAAAAATCCTGGATAGCTGGATAGCTGAAGGAGAGTTGGACTTCACGGGACAGAACATGAGAGGGTAAAGATCACGAGTACGAGAGTTTTCAGATATGAAGCATTCTTCACCTTCCCGTAGCAACTCGTTTTATTATCAATAGCAGAAGCAGCCTCTCAAAGAAGACCAAGTACGATTGGTTGAAGATTTACAAATCAAACTACCGTATGGGACGTATCTTCCATTATTCCGAACTGGCTGTCCAACTCTCCATCAATTATTGGGCTTCACTGCGTTCTTTGAACAAGCTTTTTTGCCAAAAAAAAAAAGAAAAGAAATATTCTACATCCTCTTGGTCCAAATTATAACCTATTTCAAGCTTGAATCCAAACTCGAGAGAGAGAGAGAGAGAGAGAGAGAGAGAGAGAGAGAGAGAGAGAGAGAGAGAGAGAGAGAGAGAGAGCAAAAACAAAAACGTTTAATACCAATTTTTGTAACGAGTCTCGAGAATATCGTACGTATGACGAAAAATTATCGAAAACCGTCCATACATCGTCATATTAAAGCCGTCGCATTTAAGCTGGAACACAATAACAACAGGCAACAGCATGTAAATTGCGCTGCTAGCCTGCTGTTGCTGCTGCTATTGCTAACATTACTACAACTATTACTACATGCACTACTAATACTGCTGCTGCTCCCACTCCTTCTTCTTTTATTACTACTACTAATACTAGTACTACTACTACTACTACTACTACTACTACTACTACTACTACTACTACTACGCTACCTGTAGTAATTACTAATACAACGGCTTCTATTATCCTGCCGCTTATGTCCTGATTCGACCTGTATCATGAACTACCGTTCCCCTCCCCTTTATTTCCAACAACTCTCTACAGATGGCAATAAAGCACACAACATCCCTGAGACTGTGAGAGAGTAACGATGCGGCTGGCACAGCCCACATTAATTTCGTGTCACAGCTTTGAGTCATCAAACGTGCTGCAGGGGCGTGGAACTTCGTGTGGCCTAGATCTAGATTTAGTGTTTTCGTTATTTGCAGGTAGAGGCCCCCACCCTGCATGTCAAAGTAATAGTAAGTTTGTATGTTAGACTCCAGGTCGAAGCAGACATCGATGACCCTAGAGAATTGTTTGCCAAGCGTGAAAATAGAGAGCACGTAGTGTAATGACACTGCGATCAAAACAAAAATAAGGCGAGGGTTTGATCGTGCTTTCGCCATAATAGTTATTATAATTTTATCGCGACAGCTTCCAGTAAGAGAAGCTGATGCGGCCGCCATTGACCAATGGTGCTGACGTAATGTGCAATTGCTGACTAGAACTAGATCTAGTAGCTTTTCCTACGCGCCCAATGCTTAGTCACTGATTGACACATTTAGAAAAAAAAAATTACCTGGTGCCGATAATAACAATAATATTAAAAATAATATTAGCACTATTCACTGCTGCTGTTACTACCACTGCTACAGTTGCTGCTACTACTACTACTACTACTACTACTACTACTACTAATAGTAATAATAATAATACTAATAATACTACTAATAATAATAATAATAATAATAATAATAATACACTGCATTATAATATTTTCAATGATTTGGAAAACAGAAATTTCTCATGACTGCTACTTATAAAATAAAAGATGAAAAAACAGGCACATTACGTGGTAAAGTAAAAAATAAGCTTTAGTAAGATTGCCATGTCTTTCAGTAACAAAAAATGAGTATAGTGTTCATTTCCTCTCTCCTTTTATTATTATTATTACAATAATAATTATCATCCCCATCATCAATATTAGTAAAGTATACAGGATAGTGAAAGAAGAAGAAAGAAAAACTCAAAAAGTGTGGAGAGTGACAGGGTGCAAGAGGCATCAATTTGTAAAAGAAATACAGTATTTTATTTTGTGTAAAAGCATTACTTATACTTTTATGACTTACACTAACCAAACAGCTTTGTTTAAAAAAAAAAATTCTTTTTCTTAAAATTTACACCTTAAGCCATTGAAACACTTAGCAGTGCAGAAAATAATCATGAATTAGATTGGTTTGGGAACAAAGGCAGCACTTGTAAAAATGCTTTTTGTCCACATTAAATTAAATGAATGATATCTTGAATTACTTTTTTTATCAGTATTCAGAGACCTTGACTGTAACATCTAGCTATAATGCTCTTGTTATAGATAAAAGATGTCCATCCAAGCCAAAGTTACAGCAGGAAAAAAAGAAATTCTACATTGAAATCCTCTCAGCTTGAACATAGACTTTAGAGGATCTACACAGATCTATATATGCTTTTAAATTTAAATGATTCAGCACTCTTCTATTTATAATGTATGAAAAGAAAGATAAGAATTAACACTGTATAAATATAGAAAAAAGAAAGAAACTTGGACTTAAAGAGATTTTTTTTGTTTGCAAAGCTGTTCCAGTCATGAGATTTGAGTCAAAGAAAAAATTCAATGTTTAAACCACCATAGGTTGCTCTGTCAAAACAAACAAGAAACATTTGAAAAGTTTTTAAGGAATCTGTATGCAGATTCATTTCACTTGACTTAGACTTGGAATTAACATCAGATCTCTAGGTGTCTATCTACCCTGATGCACAAGATAATATGGGGATTGCATGTACTAGACTCTTCTCTAAAGAATAGCACTTTAGTGTTTAAAATTCTAACAGAAATTACTCTATATTATTAATACTAGTTATAGAAGCAAGACCGAGGACAAATCATCTACTCCCTTTATAAAAATGATGGTGCACCTAAAATTTTATTTTTATTAAATTATTGAAATTGTGATTTAAGTCAAATTGGGTTTTATGATGCTATCGGTTTATCACTTAATTTAAAGGCAAAATTTAACATCATAAATTAACTAATCCACTAAAAAACACCCTGACCTGATTAGAGACTATGGAAAAGCAAATTTTATTTCCCTTTTACTTTTAAGGTTGAAGAATATGAATGGCCAACAAAGACATTTATATATATGAAAGTTTAACCTTAAGATTAAGAAGGCTCTTTTTCTTATTGTACTGTACCTCTGCAAGCTATTCAATTCAATGTAAAAACCAATGGTACGAAACCAAAATAAGCCCAAAACTAGTCCCTTAGGTGCTAGATCAGGGTTTGGCACCTTCATTTATTAACCTTTTCCTGAGTAAAATACTTGTAAACAGTGTAAGACATTGCAAAACTTTCAAAGAATGCTTAGAAGTTCTTGGTCTCAGTGTCAATTCATCTATAAATTATGACCATAGCAACTGAACTAAGTTTTTCTGTTCATGGAAAATCAACTGAATAGTGAAATTAATTACTTGAAATACTAAAACTCAATTATAACTGTATTAGCACTATAGGGCCCTATCTTATAAAACAGTGTTTAAGTCATCAATTATTTATTCGTCTGGAACGTATTTATAAACTAAAATTCATAGATTTATTATCAGGCTCTTGGACTTGGAGCGAAAAAGTAAATGAAATTAAATACTCTTAATAATGTGTTCAACTCAGATGTAGACTCTAGATCTACAATGTTTGCTGGCTAATCATTATCAGTAATCTAGGCATATCTAGCAATGACATGCCCCTAATTGTTGACAAAGCATCCTCAGCAATATATGATATTTCACAGAATTTTGACTTGGAGTAAAAAAATATTTGAAATCAAGTAAACTTGAAAGAAAATCTCTTCAGGTATGATTAGTAGGTCTATTCACTATCACCATCCTTTATTCCACCAAAACAGAGAAAATGAGTTGATTCAACATGCGAACATGTTGCATTGTGATTTTATTGTGACATATCAAAACAATGAGGAATCAAATGAAAGAGTACATTTTTAGTTCGGACGGTTTTTTACATAGAAGAAACAGTAGCAACCCAATAGTGTGTTTCCTACTTGGAACTTAGTGTTATAAAATGATTTAAACTTATGTTAGTCAGAGTCGGCAAAGGCCTCCTTTTTTGCACAATAAAAGTTGGATCCAGAACTTTGGTGTGTAAATTAGTCCGTACCTAAAAGGCACTCTTTCCAGATCAAATTATAAGTGCTACATTGCTGATCCACATGACTGACTTTTGACATTACTGAAACTAGTAGACTAGGAGTAGAATCTACAGATTACCAAATTCCATAAGTTGGGGTGCTCATGAATTGCATTATAAACGCGATGACTAAAGTATTCTCCTGTGACATAATTTAGATCATAAGTTTAGTTACACAACAGATGTAGAATCAAGATTGGTTTATTACACATGAAGATGATTAGAGATCTAGATTTAGTCCTGGATTCAAGATCGAGACTTTGAGTTTGATCAAGATCTAGATTCTAGATTTCGAGATCTAAACTAAAGATCTAGATCTAGATCTAGATCTAGAGTCTAGAACTCTAGATCTAGACTCTAGATCTATTCTAGTTTGAAACTTATAGAAAATAACTTTAAATAGATCTATGATCTAGATTTAATCTAGATTTATCTAAGATTTGGATCTAGTCCAAATCAAAATATGAAATAAAGGCAAAAGGTTGTGGCAGGATAGCAAACTGCTGTCTATGTGAATAGGGTGCGTCACTCGACATAAAACAAACTGCATTAGTTACACCTCAGAAAAAGTGGGCAGGGCCGTCTGTGTTTATGTTATGACTGAACCTGGAACCCAGTACTTACCGCTTTCAAAGCAGCCAATCTATCTTTAGTCATGGTGGCATGCAGTAAAAAATGAACCTAGAATGAAATTATCACAGTAATCCAGGGAATAATCAGGGCTCTCCCTTCATTTTGAAAACACAAATTTCAGATCATAATGCTATCTCAGTGGAGTGACTGATCAATGTAATTCTAATTATTGAGTCCAACACGTACGCTCTTCACTTTTTCTGCGCAAGACGAGCACTATTTTCCGGTTCCGATAAGTGAATAAATTTGGGTAGCGCCATCTAGTGTTGCTTTATCATTGTTTTCTTTACAATCTATCTGAGGGCGACGTTGTACGAGTTGATGTACCATTTCGTCTGCAATCTTCGTCAGAAAGGTTATATAAAACTTTTCAGAGGATAAATATATAACGGTTGTTATGATATAAGTGGAATACTAAACAAAGATAAATTGGAACAAGTAAACTGCTAAAATTTCAATACTCTCTCTCTCTCTCTCTCTCTCTCTCTCTCTCTCTCTCTCTCTCTCTCTCTCTCTCTCTCTCTCTCTCTCTCTCTCTCTCTATCTATCTCTCTTTCTTTCTCTTTCTCTCTCTCCCTCTCTCTCACTGTCTCTCTCTTTATCTCTTATCTCTCTCTGGCTGCCTCTCTCTCTATCTCTTTTTCTCTGGCTGCCTCTTCTCTCTCTCCATGCAACCAAAGAAATTTCTCCCCCCACCCTCTCCTCCTCCTCCTCCTCCTCCTCCTTTTCCTCCTCTACTTTCTCCTCCACCACCTCACCTGAGCTTTAATCTCTTTTTTTTCCCTTTCTCTTCCCCCTTCACCAATTTTTTTTTTCGATAAACTTCGTCCTCTTGGTATTCCTTATTATACTAGTTATAGAGAATCAAATGTCAAACTTCCAAGAGAAAAGGAATGAGATTGTATGTCATAGTTTTAGGCCTATTCCAGACCTGACACAGCCATTACGTTTGTCATTGAATGCGATTTCACATGCACAATGAGTTGTTCTACATGGTTCAAATTCGCGACCTCTTGTGTAAGGTCTTGCAAGCAAATGAAGCAAAATAATGAATGTGCCGTATAAAACTTAAACCGTATAAAATTGATAATGCTATTACTGACAACCAGAAGAGCGCAAATTTAAATCGCGGGGGATTTTTTTTAAACAAAAATCATAAGTTGAAATTGAATAGAAGTATTGTGCTACAGGCTTTTTCTCACTCTCGATGTTTTTGATTTCTAACAGAGCTCACGTCATTTAACGGTTACTATAATATTATAGCACAACTCTTTGTGAAATTGCACTCTCTCAATACCGGTAGGCCTACTTGAAAACAGCCAATTATGAACTTTCCTTATGTATTTTTAAAGATCTCTCTAAATTGCGTTGAGTCAATCAATTGCTGCCTATATAGTATATTTGTATCTCCATGATAATGAATCTTCAAAAAGCTTTAGAAATAGATTGGGATCTTATGAAATTAGTTATATATATTCTTTTTGCTTGCAGTGAAATTAGAGGAGGTCCACAACTGGCACGCCTCTATTAAACCTAATTTTTTTAGGTATTTTTTTAAAACCAGTAAACACTTGCCTATTTAATATAAATCATAATCTTTTTTTTTTTCAATAGCAGTCGAAATAGCTTCTTACTTTTCCAGGTAATTTTACTTTCTTTCTAAGTTAACTGGATAACTTGTTTAATCTTATTCAAACTGCAATTACAAAAATAATTTTAGGATTTAGGAAGTTTGAGAATTCCTCTTAATAGCTGTTTTGAACCCCTATCTCATCAAATTTTTGCTACCGCAAGAAGTATTAGCATGTGCGATTTAAGACCTTTAGCACTCAGAAGCTCTGAAGTTTCTTCTAATGTCTCGAGATGCAAAAATTAAAATCTGCAAAACGATAAGATGTATCGCATATGAAACGGGCAAAATATATGAAAAAAAAAATTCTACAGCAGATGTCTATGGACATTTTATAAATGCGTCAGATTGGTGGACTGGATTCGGAATTTTACAGAAGGTTACATGAATTATTTTTTAACACCCTGCAGGATTGTTTTAACTGTAAAAGAATTAAATTCATTCTTCATTATTTTAAATAATTAGGTAAGTAAGAGAATTATTTACGTAGAAAGCCATTTCAATATAAAGAATGAATATAAAAGCGAATTATAAAGGGGAGATTGGGAAGCCAATTGAATGGCACAATACTACTTTCAAAATCTATAATCAAGAACTTTGGCAAGAAAACACAGCAAAAAGATCATTTTGCCGCCAACTTTTAATTGATAATTATGATGGTTGTAAACAGATGAAAAGAAAAAGTTAAATTCATCGGTGATGAAAATTATTTTAAAAATTAACGAGTGTTAATACTGGCGTACTTGAAAGAACTAGTAATGAGAAGAGAGAAAGTAGAAATTGACAACTGGAATGGTCAAGGGAAAACACATCAGAAGAAAACAGAGAAAAGATGTTGGATGAAACAAAGTTTCTCAAAGTAGAAAGACTGACAGAAGCACTGAAAACATCGAGGGATAGAGATGCGTGGAAGGTCATGATCGCCTACGCTAAAGAACACGGCACCTTTTTGATTGATTGGCTTAAAGGTGAGAACTGTAATCTTGAGAAAACATAATCAAAGCTGACTTGAGATGGCCGATAGCTCGGCCAGTTATGATAACTTTAGACCTACGTTTCAAGGATCAGTTTTCAAAGGGAACTAACTTAGTAACTGTTATACCTCTGTTAGTAAACAGAGTGGATTTTCTTCTTCACATTATTTTTTTTCATCCTGCATGGAAACAAAAATATTA
>JAWDGP010001377.1:165000-242500 GCA_033675545.1 Elysia crispata
TTTATTGGTATATCTCCTTATAAGGAAAAATTTTGACTAACCAAATGATCACCTTCAGACAGGGCATAGCAGAGAAGATAAGACACTCAACTTGTCTACTTAAATAGCGCAGCTAAGAGGTGCATGGGGAAATCCCCTACAGATCTCAATATGTGGTGAGTGTGCAGGTTATGGTGGGAGATGGAAGAGAATTCAAGAAACTTTTAACATAGCTCATTCAACTGAGTATTGCCGGATTTGAGTTCTGGCATGATTAATACAGCACTGATTTTTAACCCTCACACATCATCTTCATGACTTTTCAAGATGAAAATGTTATTGTGAGGCGTGTACGGTACAGTATCTAAGAAAGAGCACAAACAATTTTTTTGAACGCACCTTCAGGTTGTATAATTTATGGCCATCTGCATTTTGTCAATAGCACACTATAATTATTGAAAAAGAGTGCAGACACAGATACATACCAGAGTTTGTTGTTTTTTTTTAATCCAAATTATTGTGATTTAGATTTTAAGATCACATATTCTTTTGCTTATTTTTGTGATTTAGACTTTAAGATCACATGTTCTTTTGCTTATTTTTGTGATTTAGACTTTAAGATCACATATTCTTTTGCTTATTTTTGTGATTTAGACTTTAAGATCACATGTTTCTTCACGTGTTTATTTTTGTTTCTTTTGTGCAATACAAATACTAAAAAAAGGCCGTATACAACACCAAATACATAATGTATAGAAATTATAACTATGTAAAGAGCACATGATATTCTCAACCAAAAATGAAGACTTCCATATTATACGCGACACATTCCGTCAACAGAACGAAACGTGACACCTCTCGATATCTCCTGATATCTCAACCTACACAATTATGTTGTTTATTCAATAGAGCATAAAAATGCTTTACCCAGTTACATCGTCCTCTCGCATGCTGAATGCTTTCAGCGTCATTCTTGAGTCAAAAACACATCCATGCATTAAGCCCTGTCGCACAATTGAGTAAACAGGAAGTCATTCGCAGAATGTTAATAGGATAAAGAGAATGTATATAATAAATGTATCATATCGTAAAAGGTACTGTTCATACACAGGTAATTAAGGTAGCATTTAAAGTGCTGGCGTGACACAGACACCAGTGGATTAGCCTGTATTGTCAAAGATCGAGAGTGTTCCACAGACGGAAAGTTGGGTGACTGCATGTCGTGCTGGTTGAAAACCAGGGAGGTCCTGGACTAGTGACACTGATGTGTTCAATTCTTTGGTAAAAAATATTTACACACCATCTGTGCAATATAGATCTGGATCTAGAACTAGATCTTTCATTCCAACTTGAATACAGCGGCGCAAGATAATTCGTTCAGCTTTGCAGGTAATTTCTTAAGAAACATTTATCTCGAAACCAGTTCTATTATTATAATTAATGTTGAAAAATTGAAATTGAATGAAAGGAATTTGACAAAGAATTATTTTCCTATTTCTTACCATTCACAGAGTGAATTTTGATAATTCGAGCAATACTCCGTGATCAGAAGCTCAACAGAATGCATTGTTTTGAAAGACTTTTTTTTATCGTGTATGGGCCCTTAATTCCTGTCTGTGTCATCCGACTCGTTTGGACAAGGTTGGATAAGTAGTTATCTGTTTGTTTCCACTCATTCCATGCTAACTTTGCCTCCACAAACATTTCATTAAGGACAGAGAAGAAAACAATAAAGAGGAAATATTTCTGGGATCGTTCCTATGTACAAAATAAAAGGAAAAAAATAAAAAAAAAAAACACTCAGATCATTCTAAATCTGTCTTAACAGGAACATGAAGATAAATGTGTTTTAAACATAAAGTTGATAATGATTTTTTTTGGACATTTTACCGAACAATCCTCAGCCTAAAGTGTCAGTCAAAATAGAAATCTAAAGCATATAGATCTTGATAAAGCTAAGATCTTATATCATTTTTCACACTTCATCGCAACATTTCGGAAAGCAAAATTTTGATTGGATCGCAACGTTTCGATAAGGAAAATTTTGATTGAATTGCAACGTTTCGATAAGGAAAATTTTGATTGGATCGCAACGTTTCGATAAGGAAAATTTTGATTGCGATTACTAGGTCTGCAAAAAAAAGGAACAATCGGTGAGATGTCAAGAGTTTGTGCATATTGTCAAGCCTTGAAATTTCCTCTTGAAAGTGTTGGAAGGTGTTGCCATAATGGAAAAGCTGTTCCTGAAAAATACCCAGCACTGCCAGAAATTCTTTACAATCTTTTTTTTTTTACGGCATTTCTCCTGAATCTGAGCATTTCTTGGATAATTTGAAAAAAAATATAATAGTGCATTTCAATTAACATCCTTCGTTTGCAGCGAAGTCACTGTTTCAGGATGGAATCCACAGTTCCGAATTCACGGACAAGTTTGTCATCGCATTGGAGGACTTTTGCCTACTGAAAACTCATCACCACAATTTCTTCGATGGAGATGAAGAGATCCAAGTGAATGTACGAATGGGTATAGTAGAAGGCCTTCATCAAAGTATTGTGGAGGAAATCCAAAATAAGCTGCACCAGTCTATATGTTTATATACAGGAATTGAAGACAGCATATTAATGTGCATTTCGAAATGGATGGAAAATTACAGCTTCAGTATTCTTGAAAATCAAAGACCTTCAGGAGAACATGTCCGCCGTTATAACGCCCCTGAAACTAAGGAAGTAGGGATTTTAATGCCAAATGATCGTGTTGGCCAACGAGACATCATCTTAAGAGAGCGAGACAACAATCTGAAAAGAATTTGTGAATTTCATTCAACCTATGATGCCTTGCATGCAGTATCCCTTCCTTTTTCCAAGAGAATTCATGGATGGAGCCTTAACTTAAATTTTCTCACCTCAACAAATTGACAATGCTACAGTCTTATTATTACCAGATTATGAAATTACATTTTACTCGCACATCGGCTTTTCAAACAATTTTTGGTGGATATTTATACAAAAATTGAAGGTGAAAGGCTTTTTTAAATTTGTAGTGAACAGTGCAGACTGCTCGCTGACAGTTATGGAGCATTAAGAGATCCCTTCACCGCAGGCGACGGAGATCCTCAAAATGTCGGTCATCGTGTCATTTTGCCGTGATCTTTCACAGGAGGACCAAGGTGCATGCTTGAAAGACAACAAGATGCTATGACTTATGTGAGACAGTTTGGTAAGGCTGATATATTTATTACCATTTCAACAAATCCGAAATGGAACGAGATCACAACACACCTGAATCCTGGACAAAAGACCCATGATCGCCCACACCTCACTGTTCGAATTTTCCCCTTAAAGTTGTAAAAACTCAAGACTCTCTTCAAGACTGACTGTTTTGGCAAAATTCAAGCTTGCTTAAACTCCACTGAGTTCCAGAAACGTAGCCTGCCACATGCTCACATTCTTCTTTGGTTGACAATAGAAAGCAAGATACAACCGGACACATATGATCAAGCAGCCAGCGCAGAGATTCCAATCAAACAGCTTGATTCAGAGCTCTACAACATTGTTACTGCCAAAATGATCCATAGACCATGTGGTGAGCAGAATTTAACAGCGCCACGTATGATAAACGGCACATGTGCGAAAAATTTCCCGAAAGCCTTCCTTCAGTCCACTGAAACCGGCTCTCATTCTTACCCAAAATGTACAAAGACAAGTCCAGACGATGGGGGTCAAAAAGCTGCCCTTGAAAGTGTTAGGGACGGGACTCGGACTGCAAAGAAGTTGATAACAGATGGATTGTCCCATACAATCCGTGGCTACTTAGACATATGAATTGCCATTTGAATGTGGAAACATGCAGTTCAGTGAAAAGCATGAAGTACATTCTTATTTAAGTATGTGCACAAAGGATCTGATCAAGCCACTTTCCAAGTGACAGATCCATCATCAATAGATGAGGTAAGTGACTACATCAATGCAAGATACATTTGCCAGTCCTGAGGCAGCATGAAGAATTTTTCAAATGCCAATGCAAGAACGCTACCCACCAGTAATCCAGTTAGCTGTTCATCTTGTGAATGGCCAGCGTGTGTTCTTTATAAAAGAAACAGCTCAAGACAAGGCAGCTGCTGATCCACTAACATCAACATTTACTGCTTTTTTTTTACCTTTGCCGCAGTGATCCATTTGCATCCACCATATTTTACATAGACGTGCCACGCTTTTACGCGTGGAATAATAAATCTTGGAAACGGAGAAAACGTGGAACAAGACAAGAAGAGGACGAAATGTTTGAAACCGCAGTGGTTAGTAGGATGTACGCAGTAAGTCCTAGTCAAGGGAAACGTTTTTTTTTTCTAAGATTGCTGCTTCACCATGTTCAAGGCCCGAGAAGTTATAAAGATCTGAAAACTGCCAATGACACTTTGTGTCTGACTTACAGAGATGCTTGCCTTCGAAGAAAACTTCTGGAAAATGATAATGTTCATCTCTTAACACTGGAGGAGGCATCAGTTGGTGTATCACCAAAACAGTTGCGCTAACCTTTTGCTGTGATGTTAACCCACTGTGGTCCTAGCAACCCAATAGAGCTGTGGTCAAGACAGTGTACAAATATGTCAGAAGGTTGTATTTTTTAGATGCTCCAGGAGGATGTGGGGAAAACATTCCTCATTCAGACTATATTGGCAACGATACGGTCACAATCAAAAATTGCAATTGCAGCCTCAAGTAGCGGTCTAGCTGAAACGCTTATACCAGGAGGTCGTACCATCCATAGCACTTCTAAGGTTCCTCTTAACCTCACATAATGTGATGTTCCTCTTTGTTCAATCAAAAAAGGAACATCACTGGCAAGGTTTATTAGTGAAGCCTGTGATAACATTGTGGATGAAGCACCAATGAGCAAGAAATTAGTATTTGAGGCCCTTGACAGATCTTTCCGTGGTATCACTGGAAAAGATGAGACCATGGGAGGAATCGCAACACTTCTCTGTGGTGATTTTAGACCAATTTTGCCTGTAGTCCTTGAAGGAACAAGGGCAAATATTGTAAACTCCTATTTGAAGAGATCCACATTGTGGTCAAGTGTTAAGGCAGTGAAGCTAACAAAGAATATGAGGGTAAATAAGTATGGTGATGTTGAAGCTGTACATTTTGCTGATCATTTACTTGAACTTGGAAGTGGAAACTTTCCTGTATGCAAAGAACCAGAGAGCATTTTTGTTGAAAATTTTGGATCATGTGTTACAACCATTCAAGAACTTATTGACGCAGTCTTTCCGAACGTTGTCAGCAACTATATAGACCCAGAGTAGCTGGCAGAACGAGCGATTTCGGCCCCTTTGAATGAAATAGTCAGGTCAATCAACAAGAAACTGATCGAGATGATGCCTGGTAGCTCCACAACATTTATATCCATTGACAGCACTATCACTAAAGAGGAGGCAGTACATTATCCGACATAATTTCTTAATTCAGTTGAAATTGCAGGTCTACCTTCGCACAAACTCACCGTAAAGATTGTAATGCCAGTTATGATGATGAGATCTTTAACTCCCCCACGCATAATGAATGGAACGAGATGTATTGTTATCAACGCCTCTCCAAATACAGTGATTGTTCAAATTGCTTCAGGAGCACATAAAGGAGAAATCCACTGCATCCCCAGAATGTCTCTACAGCCTTCTGATACAGCTTTGCCTTTCTCTTTTACTCGAGGACGGTTCCCCATTCAGCCATGCCTAACCCTTACTATAAACAAGGCTCAAGGTCAAACTATGAAATACATTGGATTATACTTAGCACCACCAGGTTTTTTTTCCCCATGGGATGTTGTATGTAGCATTATCCAGAACTGGAAGCAGGAAATCTATATGGATGTTAGCACCTGATTAACAGACTCGAAATGTTGTATACCCAGAAGCTTTGCAATAATAAAAAAAACATACAAATATAATGGCCTTCATGTTGAATTCTTCATTTTGATTAATTTGATCCTCAATATTGTATACCAGCAGCTTTTCGATAAACAAATTAGATTTAAAAAAAAAAACGTTCAATCTTCAATGTTATTTTTCCCCTTCAGATTTTGAATGAACTTACAACATTATCTTCCCTTATGTCATGAAATAAAACTATTCACATAAAAACACTTTTGTTTTTGATTAATCTATGTTAACAGTCTGTTTGTGAAATCTAGATATGATTAACAACATTGTACACCCATAAACTTTTTAATAAACCAAAAAATATTCACCTTCGAAACTCAATATTCCCCACATTAAAGTTTTATTCTATTATCAATATTTTGAAATTAGTGATGAAAGAACTTTGTAAATCTAAAAACTTGCAATAAAAGTATTCCTCTGAAAAACAAGTTTTGTTCATCAAGCTTTTGAGTAAAAAAAATGATCGACCTCAAAACTAAATATTCTTGGCTTCAAGTTTTATTTTGTTATCAAAATTTTCAAAGTAGTGAAAATATCTACCTAAGAAGCTGTCAAGATCAAGGAATGGGCTTCAGTGGAGAGATGAACTGCATGGAGATTGTGTTTATCATAAGCATCTTACTTTGGTTTAACTTTTTTACTGAAGGCTATAACATTTACAAAAAAGCTGAGGACCAGTACTTAGCTTTAGCACAAAGTTGAACTAAGTAATGAAGATAATGTGAAAAATAAGCACACATCTTTGGTTTCTTTGTGTTGTTTTTTATTTTTGTATTGGGGATTGTCTTTTTTTTTTTTTTTGTATTTTGGACCAGTTTTTCTCCAGATTTGTTTGTAACAAATTGCACTGCATCTGTTGTGTGTCACATCAGCACCACATACGGTCTCAGTGGAGAGATAAACTGAAACGAGGGCTCCGTAAACAATTGCACCCAAAATTGGTTTACTTTTTTTGCTTCACATCAGTACGTCATTCAAAGGTGATCTTAAAAATCTGATCTTCATTACCACATGAGAAGAATTCCAATGTTTCTGGCTCTGGATTAAGTCTGTATTTGTTGTAAAGTTGTTTTTTTTTTGTTTTCTTTTCTTTTTTTCCATTTTTTTTCTTATCAGTTCATGTAGTTGTATGGCTCTTGGGAGTTATTGTAAAATGTCAGTTTTTTCATGTAATTGCATGGCTCTGGAGAAGGTTTATCTCTTATTTTTGTGGTTCTTTTCTTTTCTTGAATTAGCAGTTTTAAAAGGATATAAGTCTGTTATATTTGTGAACTTTGCTCTTCTTCAGTGTATAATTTTGTTCTTCTCTTCATTTAAACGGGTAATCATGCTTGTTTGTAATATTGGCCTCCCCAGTGCACGGCTATGAAATTATGTTGCGTATGGTTGTTGGCTTCATAGAAAGCTGGGATGCATTTATAAACTTTCATTTTTCAAATATTTTTGAATGTATCGCGTTTAAATCTTACTTTAACAATTCCGACTAATATCTTTAGTTTTTTTTTTTATTTCTATTTTTCAGTGCCCTTGAACGGTCTTGTCTTCTCCCGTTATGGAGAAGTTAGGTTTATTTGCAATCAACTTTACAAATACAGCTGGAGTGTTTTATGCTGGACAATTGGTACTAGGTTACGTGGCCGGTGAACTGAATAAACCAATGAAAATGAGATGTGGGCCGGGATACAATGGCATTTTCTTGACCCAACCTTCGTCAAAGCCGGAAGTTGAAAGGTTATAGTTGGAATGGAAGATTAAATTTATGTTACAAAGTTTTAGACTTACACACATTTTTGTCTTCTTTACGTATTTTTATTTTTTATTTTGAATCTGAGCTAAAAGTGTTTAAAAAAATCAAACTTAGTTATCACTGTTATAACTCTTAGAACGATTTTTTTTTGTAATGTATGCCTGATCTGAAAAGCCATTCTTTTGGTTCAAAATTTCTATCTTGTATTTACCAGTAATTGAAATCAAGTGAACTGCACACTGCACTATGTTTAAACGTGGTTGTTTTTTTTTGTTTGTTTGTTTGTTTGTTTGTTTTTTTGTTATTTTTTTTTTCGTCAGGTGCACGGTAAACGGCACCTCGATTAAATACGTTATTTTATTATTTTTTTTTTAAATCAGGATTGCGGCTCAATTTTGTGGGCACGGCTCACGTTGAGTGGAAACGAGGCATCGACAGCGGACGTCGCTACCATCGCCAAAGAGAAATATTGTGACAAAGATTTTCTCCTGCTCGGGACTTGTAAGATTTCAGCTTCTCTCTAGCGCTTGGTTAGTTACATTGAATCAGAACTTGAAAATCTTCGTCTCCTCCAAAATAAAAAACACGATTAAATTTTCTGAGAAAGTGAATTACATTATGACCGTGTAATAATTAAATAATTCTAACCAGTGGTAAAACGAAATAAAATAAGAATTGATGCGCGGATCATATCCTTAATTCCTTAATGTATAATCCTTTTTAATTTTAACTCGAACACTATGTAATAAAAGCAATTTTTTTTTGTTTATTCTCTGAAGCTCGTAAAACGGAAGGGGAAAAACCTGTGATCATTAGATAAAACAGGAATTTTAATATAATTTCAAATAACAGCGAGTTTTATATCAGATGTTATAAAAGGCAACAATTTGTTTCAAAGATTGCAGTAAAAAACAAAACCAAAAACAAACAAAGAAATTCCTTTTCTTGCATCTAGGACAAATTATTTCTTGTTGCATATAATACACTTTGTTTTTCATATCCGAATAAAAAAAAACGTTCTAGGACAAATAAAAATGCTTTCAAATCGAATTATGCTTTTTTTTTAATTGATGAGCAGAATGAATTTTTTAATGCATCTGTTTCTTTTTTTTTGTTTGTTTTTTTTTATTCGACATTCATAAACCTGTGCGAAATTTTTCCTCTTTGCCAGTTTTCTTTTTATAGTTTTTTGCATCAGCATATTGTTTTAGGGAGCAGGTAAGGGTATAAAACCAACCAGATGCCTTGTCAACTACTACTAATTCTCCTACTCCTCCTTCTCCTCCTCCTCCTCCTCCCACTACTACTACTACTACTACTACTACTACTACTACTACTACTACTACTACTACTACTACTACTACTACTACTACTACTACTACTACTACTACTACTACTACTACTACTACTACTACTACTACTACTACTATGACTACAGCTACTATAATATTATTAATGGTATATATCTACAGAGCTATGTTTTTTGTATGAAAATGCTATTGTTGTTATGATTGCCGATGCCATTATTGTAACAAATGCCTTTATTGTCCATCGCTCACTGCCTTTTTTGCTGAAATTTGGCAGATTTTTTTTTTTTTAAATTTTGATTTTTGCTCTATTTATTTTTGTTGTGGTTTTCATTATTTTTATAGCAGCTTTATTGCTACATTTAATGTACACTTGTGTTTCTTTTTCTGCTTGTTATGCAATCTTTTGGAAAAAAATGAAAAAGTATTTTAAATAAAACAAAAACAAACAACAGCAGCAGCAGCAACAACAACAACAACAACAACAATAACAAAACAACAGATGCCTTGTCAAAGGGCACACTCTCTTTTACCTCCACACCATGTAAACCTTCTCACCCAGTACCATCTCAGGGAAGCGACACGACAGAGCTGCCTCAAGGCCAGCACAATTTCCCCTTTCAGTTCCAACTTACGCAGGATTTACCATCATCTTTTGAGCACTAAATCGGTTACGTGAGGTATGTTGTCTCCTGCAAGATTGACAAACCCTGGAAGTTTGACCACGAGACCAAGAAGCCTTTCACCGTGCTCAGGTAGATTAAGACATTTCTGCACAATATGCATAAGATTTAAAGCACTAAGTCTTGTAAACAGTAATGTTCAGTGAACAAATTGTTGGTTTCGCTTGTTATCAGCACTGTATCTTAGACCTTCATGATCTAAATCACAAAAGGATATTTAGCCAAAATATGCTTCAGCCTTTAAGGACTTGTAAACAGTAATGTTCAGTGAATAAATTGTTGGTTCCGTTCGTTATCAGCCTTGTAACCTAGATCTTTATGATCTGATCATAAAAACCTATAAATCACAGGAATCATTTTCTTGAACCTGTGTCACGCTCTTATATTCGTTAACTGTGACTATGTCTACGGTTTTCCCAGCTCATTTTTCTATGGTGAAACCAATATCTTCTATTATCGCTTTTCACGCAATCCCACAGCAACGTCTTCATTCCACCAATGAGAAAACATTGTGCTGTCTATGCTGCAAGTCTGGGCCAAGCGGCCTCGTTCCACCTGGACAGACAAGGTTATGTACCAGGGGAGGCCATTAAGCCCAGCGCTGAGATCAGCAATGGCTCCAGCAGAAACATTGATAAATCTTATGTGGAGTTGATTATGGAGTTGATCATGGTGAGTTTAAGTGAGAAATTGAAAAATTTATGCAGAATTTAATATCTTAAGTTTTGTGAAAGACGCCATTCTTGAAACGCTGAATTGATTTTAATGCCTCGTCTTCGACTGGAACTGTTTTGTTTTACAGAAATGCTACCATGTGGGATGAACAAGGAAAGTTAAGGTTTGAGTCCTTTGGCTACCTTTGCTTATTGGAGAATGATCCTTTCTCAGTTTTCCAAGAAATCTACAATTTTTTTTTCCTTTTATAGGTTGTCACTCTTCTTTAAATTGCATGGTTTCATTTTATCTTGGCTCTTTAAGTCAAAACCGCGGTACTCGATTGATTAATGCTAAAAAAAAACATAGATAGGCTAATTAATTATCTCAGAGAGCATGCAGAAGAAGTGCTAAAAATTCGATTTTTGATTTTATAACACTTTTAATTTGTAGCATTATTCCCCAAAACAGGTTATGGCATTTTATGTTGAGAAAGAGACTTGGGTTGAGAAGAAGAAAATAACCAGACTGACACGGACTGCAGTCCCAAGTCACTCGGAAGACGTGTGGTCAGGACAGCAGCTAAGGATCCCACCGCTGCCACCATCCCTTCTGCCGGCTGCGACATTATTGACATATATTGTCCAGGTTCTCCTTTCTTGTGAAGTTCTAACAGTTTCAGTCAAAATATATATGTCTATAGATTTTAGAATAAAAAAAAAGTAAAGTAAAGTAAAGTAAAGTAAAGTAAAGTAAAGTAAAGTAAAGTAAAGTAAAGTAAAGTAAAGTAAAGTAAAGTAAAGTGTCCAATACCCGATTTCGAGCGTAGGGGAACAAGGAGTAGAGTCCTGATTTTTCTTGGCATTCGACATTGTAAGTTAGTTTGTCATTGCTTTCCTCGTCACCTCTAGTTTCGCCGAGTTTAAAGAGACCTATCTTCCTATTTAGTGCTAGGTGGACACAGGGGAGCTGAAATGCATTTTTAGCACGGGTTCGAACTCGAGGTCTCTGGATTGGTAGTCAAGGCCCCTACCGATTTGACCACCGCTCACCCCAGATGGTAGTATAGTCAAGAAATATTGTGTTGGCACGATTATTTACACTTTTGGTTTATACATCTGGGTCTAGTTGCTGATGAAAGATTTCTGTTACACTTACAACGCTCACTCACATGCTCTAGGTCGGTTCACAAAAGAAAAAAAGCAGTGCCGCATTTTCATTAGAAAAATAAGATACTGCATTTTATTTTTTAACTCGGTTAAGCAGGTCAAAGGTTTAGGGCGAAAAAGATAAGGTTATTATAAGGCTACAAGATTGTAGCGGGGCATTTAAAATCATATTTGAAACAATTAACTGACTACCCTTATACTTTGGACGTTTTTAGAGCTACATATATATAAAGCCACATTTGCACCGAAAATGCTTTACAGTGCCTATCTTGAATGTATTTTTTTCCCTTATAATCTGTAGATCAAGTTAAAATAAAACATTTTGTTTGTTCACCTATCATGGTCTGATCATGATACATTTCTCTAGCTGAGAGTGGAGCCGTCTGGACCGTGGAAGGTTCTCAAGATCCCCCTTGAGGTTGTGGTCGGCAACCCTCCCGCTGACGTCTGTGGTGCACCAGTATTCACCGCCACCACCACCACCACCTCAAGCCTTTGGGTTCAATGAGAACCCATGGCCGACAGCTCCCCCACTGCAGGCCGAAACCTCAGCTCCGCGACCCAATATGCGTAAGTTAAAGTATTACCATGAACCGGGAGTTTCATGAGAAGTTTTAAATTCAAGAGTCAGGTTGGGACCTCTATGTACCCAAAGCATGTTGGTATTCTTTTAGGTTGAATTAAAGAGAAACAAATTGCCAAATTTCTACTTCTCTATCATTTAAAATGTGACTAGTATATATAAATATAAAGTAAAGTGAGTCCCAAACTCGATCCGAGCGAAGGGGTCCTGATTTTTCTTGGCATGCGACAGTTTGCTATTGCTTTCTTCGTAGCCTTTACTTTCGCCGAGCCTAAAGAGACTAGCTACCCATTTAGTGTGGGGTGGACACTGGGGACCTGAGGAACTTTTGGGCCCGGACTGGGATTAGAACTCGGACTTCTGGATTGGTAGTCAAGCGCCCTACCAACTTGACCACCGCTCTCCCATGCATTGAGGAATACATAAAATACTAATTGAGATATTAATCGGTGGGTCCAAGTAGTAAAAATTTGAGATACGACATTTTTGCCACGAGCACGTGATAAACCGAGATAAAGATCGTTCATTAATTTTATAGTAAATTAAACAATGCTGGAAATCTGTAAACATCTTACTTTCTCCCTCAGCGAGTGTATCACTGGGAGGGTAGACATTCGCGATCAGGACGATAAACACACCAGCTACGCCCCTTCACACATCTACTACAACTGGGGCCACACTCCCGCCACCCCCCTTCATACATCTACTACAACTGGGGCCACACACCCGCCATCCCCCCCCCCCCCCCTTTTTCATACATCTACTACAACTGGGGCCACACGCCCGCCACTCCCCTTCATACATCTACTACAACTGGGGCCACACGCCCGCCACCCACCCCCCTTCATACATCTATAACACCTGGGGCCACACGCCAGCCAATCCCTTCATATATCTACTACAACTGGGGCCACACGCCCGTCACCCCCTTCATACATCTACTACAACTGGGGCCACACGCCCGCCACCCCCCTTCACACATCTACTGCAACTGGGGCCACACGCCCGCCACTCCCCTTCATACTTCTACTACAACTGGGGCCACACGCCCGCCACCTCCCTTCATACTTCTACTACAACTGGGGCCACACGCCCGCCACCTCCCTTCATACATCTACTACAACTGTGGCCACACGCCCGCCACCCCCCCCCCCCTTCATACATCTACTACAACTGGGGCCACACGCCCGCCCCCCCCCCCCCTTTTCATACATCTACTATAACTGGGATCACACGCCCGCCACTCTCCCCCCCCCCCCTTCCCTTCATACATCTACTACAACTGGGGCCACACGCCCGCCACCCCCCTTCACACATCTACTGCAACTGGGGCCCACACGTCCGCCACCTCCCTTCATACTTCTACTACATCTGGGGCCACACGCCCGCCACTTCCCTTCATACTTCTACTACAACTGGGCCCACACGCCCGCCACCTCCCTTCATACTTCTACTACAACTGGGGCCACACGCCCGCCACCTCCCTTCATACATCTACTACAACCTTTGTGAACATTTCTAGGTCCACGTAAAATACTAGTTATTACATACATGTAATAGAAATGACGTAAAATCAATAAGCTACAGTGTAAAAGAAAAAAAAATTCCTGCAGGGAACGCCAGGCCTATCAATAGCAGTACATTAAAATAGTATGTCGCAGCGGAGCTTTGTGAAAAATTACGAAGCTTAGTTAAAAAAAAAAACGAAAAAAAAAATGTATGGCGCAGCTCCATAAATCACAAAACAATACAAACCAAATTAGCAAATTAGCTTTCGCCTTTACGTCTTCATCAAACACACACAAAAAACAAAAGAACACGAAACAACTCAAGGATATTTACATGCAGATGATGTTAATGTAAATTCAAAAAGGATGAAAACGAAATATGGGATATCCATCTTTGCTTACTTTGCTTACTAAACACCCATTCGCCCAAACTATGCTCGGTGTACTTCTTCTTTTTTCTCTGAAACCACTTCGACTTGGGCCTAGATAAGCGTCTACGTTGCATGCACCTTATTCGTTTTGGTACTTTCAAGGACACCACCTTCCTTTTCGTGCTGAGTAACACCATTGGATGAAATGATTGATTTTGAGCTCTGGTTGGATTAACTGATGGCAGAGGATACCCCATCTAGTCAGTGCTAATATTGGCTTGAGCAAAACCATTGCTTCTTCATATTCTTCAAAAACATTAGGAATCTTTGCAGAACTCATTGAATGTTACTACATTTACACAATCATTTCAAAAAAAAGAATTGAAAAGAAAATTGATATTGCTTGGGAAACACGGCCAATCTCATGAAATCATATCCAGAATGGTGAAAAATTTGTACTACTGAGGACAGATAGCAGCAGTGCAATTTGATAGGAAAATAAGCTCATTAAAAAAAAGCGTGGGGAATGCGTGCTTTCACCACAACTTTTCTCTCTCTGCAGCTACAGTGGAATAAATTATGAGAAACCTACGAGTAGAAGGATACCCAAGAATTTGAGTATGACTATGCAACCTAAACAACTCGAAATACGCTGATGACATTGTATTAATTGCAGAAAAAAAGAAGACTCACAACGACTTTTAGACATTTTTTTTTAAAATAAGAAACCAGAAAGAAAGGGTTGGTATTGAACAGAAATAAGACAGAAAATTAATGTGGTCGTCATTGGAAACAATGAGTGTCCACAGATAAACATTTTTATCAATTGGAATAAACTCAAGCTGAGGGAGCAATTTCAATATTTGGTTACTTTAATATAAAGCTATAGATGCAAAAACACTGAAATCGCATCAAGAAAAGCGCAAGCAAAAATGAGTTTTCAAAGAATGAAATAAAACAAAAAAAAAAAACAAAAAAACAAAAAAACAAAACAAACAAACAAAAAAACCTCCATACCAAAGAACAGCCTTGGAGTGCCATATTGAAACCATTCTGATGTATAGATGCGAGGTCTGGACAATTTCAGAACAGCTCCAAAAGAAACTCGAGCCAATGAAAATGTGGCTCCTACGCAGAATGCTACGAATCTCATGGATTGCAAAGAAATCTAAGGAAATAATTTTCAAGAAGCTGACACAAGATCACTCATAAGTAGAATAGGATAAATATCAAGCAACCTTTTTTGGCTAAAAAGAGAGAAATTGGAACGTCTTGTGACAATGGAATGATCGAAGGAAAGTGCAAAATGGTAAAACAGCGAGGAAAAAATATGTTGCACGAACAAAGTGGCTAAATGAGGGACGAGTGACGAAGGATCGAGATGCGTGGAAAGTCAACACTGGCAGGGCACCTGATGATTGATTGAATGATTCATTCATTCATTCATTGTTATTATTATTATTATTATTATTATTATTATTATTATTATTATTATTATTATTATTATTATTATTATTATTATTATTATTATTATTATTATTATTATTATTATTTTTGCTTTATAGTAAATTGTAATTTTATGACACATTTACATCTTATAGTCACAGTGTGCATTGTTGGAAAAGTTTCTATGGGTTTATATATTACACGCAATGCTTAAACCAGAATTTACAGCAATCTCTATTGCACTTCGGAAAACATTGATTGTAATTATCACTTCACTCCTCTCCCATCCGCACTGCTGAATTATTCTTGTTAGTTTTACTACTTCATCTTCACCCCATCTCTATGATCTCAATCTGTTTGAAGGATTTTCCTTACTTATAACTGTCAGTTGTCTTTTGTAGCAACAAGTTATGTTTATATGTATAACGATATCAAGGCTTTGCCTCAGATGTGTAGATGAACCAATAATATAGATTCCATTTGTATCTATATAAAGAGAAGAAAAGATGTTATTTCGTTACCAAGGAAGTTCTAGACAAGTTTACTACCGCATTATCTCCCTTTCATCAATTGCGACATTTATTGGCAATCATAGAGGGCGTACTCTCATTCTCAGTCTGTGAAGTTGAAGAAAATGGCAGCGACCAGGCGGCTACAGAAGGTAAGGTATTTTTTTATTAGAGCTGTTGGTATAATTGTTGTCATGTTTTTTTTTCCTTATTTGAACTCTTTCGGCATAAATATCTGCTTATATTTACATTTCTACGTCCGGTAAAGACGAAGATTTATCAGCTTAGTTGGATCTAAATTCATACAAGATTCAATCGTTAGACTTGTGGTTACTACTCTTTCGTTTCTTCACCTAATCCAAACCAAAAGCAAATTCATGAGTTCGATGATATTGATAACACAAGTCGATATAATTATTATAGCCTATATAATTGTTCAATTTTTGAAGTCTAAAACCTAGGTTAAAGATCAAGATCTAAAAAGGAAAAATATTTAGATCTAGAAATAGATCTAGATCTTAATTAATAAGCTGAGTCACAAAGTTCTAGATCTAGATCTAGATTTTAAATATTTCTTTTCCGGAAATTTGAGGTAATCACACTTTTTTGAAATAGATTAGGCATAAACTTAAGACCTAATTAGAGATAGATTCTAAATTGAGCTTAATGAAAGTATAGCTAGGGACCAAATGACAGTAAGTGATCATTGAATGTTCAATTTTTATAAATCCAAATTGAAACCTGGAATCAGGAATGAAACCAAAATTATTAGATCTAGTCTCATTTCCAAACGAAATGAACGGATTTTTACAAGTTATTTTCATTTAGTTCCATTTTATGAGAATTTGGAAAGGCTAAAAAAAATTTGTCCAACTCCCTTATATGCAACTATTTCTTGTCTTTAACTAAGTGTTTCTTTTGACGTTTTGTGCAGGTTTGGTAGTGAAAGTTGTCGCTATTAATTAATAAAGTGCGTAACAGTTTAAATATGGAATTAATTATGACAAATGAGAACCCTCTCATCTAGATCTATGTCATTTGCGCAATCATAAAATAGGGTAAAATTGCAGATATCGGTCCATAGTTAGGCTTCACAATTGAATGTTTTTCAACAAAATCGAAACTTGTACTTTCATGGGAATTTAGAGCAACACAAAAATGCTTATATCTTGAAAAGTATTTATTTGCAACTAATAAAACCTTCATATTCGTGTTCAGCATATCAAATTTATTAAGAAAAATACAATTTTAAAGCTTAGGGTGAGTTGGGCTATAACTGCTATAATACCGAAAGTAGAGCCTCTGGTTTCAGAATTGTGGGCTTGGACTGTGGTAAGTAAAGGCTAGCTGTGCGGGTTCAGAATACGTGGAGGGGCAAAAGAACTAACGGATTGGCATACACAAGTGGGACAAACATCTGGAAATAGTGCAAGACAAAAATGGTTCTATCTTGAAAAGAATTTATTTGCAACAAATAGAACCTTCATATTTGTGTTCAATGCATGAAACACATTAAGAAACATGCAATTTTAAAGCTTAAATGAAAAGAAATTGAGGAGATATCTGTGAATTTACCGAATTTTCAACTTCGCTAATTACATGCTAATTTATAGGCCGAAGATTAAACTTATCCATTTAATTATTGAATGGAAGGACTTCTGAATGGGTATGGTCCCTCTATCATATTAAAGAGGGCTTTGTTTGATCAGGCCATATAGTTCTAATTTATCAATTTTTCAAATAAGTGTAACTGTAAATCATTTTCTAACAATGAATTGCTAATAATAAAAAAATGCGCCATCATCATATATCCTATATCATAGAATAATTATACTAAACACACGTACCTAATGAGAAGTCCTACCAATTAAATAAGAATTATCTTACATGTCATGTTCAGAACAACAAAGTACATCAGAATGTCATCCCGTTTTTTACATTAAAGGTGTGGGACTTTTTGTAAGAAACTAACATGCAATCTATTTTTCATGCTTTCTCTGAAGTTCAGTCACTTGCTATGTAATTTTTTTTATCAACCTGGTCTGAATCTTCTGAAAAGGTAGCTCATATATTCATAATCATATTTGTTAACAAATTCCAGAAAATTTTAAAATTAAGATTATTAAACTTAAAAGATTTTCGAGTTTAATAACTAGAAAGGAGAACTCAGAAAAGAAGTGTTGTATAATTTACAGTCAAGCAATGTGTGAAAATTCATTCATACTAATATAATTACTAATCCTGATTCCTTGAACATGAGTTCTAGTGTGTTATTCAGTGGTGGTGACTGATAGATTAGGAAAAATGGGTCAAACTGGCAATGCTTACAACCCACAGTAAAATTTCTGTAAGTGCGAGTGAGTGTCAATTCAGATAAATCGTTTTGTCGCTGATTTTCAGCTTCGTTTCTTTTTTTAAATTGCTGTGATCTTTCACATACAAAGTTCCAATAAAACTTGAAATTCAGTTGTTTCACTTAAAATATGTTTGCTGTGATGCTCAGAGCCAAAACCATGCATTCATCTTTCTGTTTCTTAAGTTTACCAAGAAATCTTATTTGGAAAATGCCTAGGTAAGAAGTGATTGCCAATTCTTACTAATACTATTGAGCACAGCTCTACTTGTTTTTAATCTCTGCCATTGGGAAGTTTGGAGTATACAGTGTCATTGTTCCAGTGACAGGTCCATAGTTTCAGTTTCAGTTTCAGCTTCTATTCATTCATCTTACTTATGTTACAGGCCTAGATCTACATTATAATCTTTAGATTCAAGATCTAGATTGTGATATGATTTTAACCTATTTTAGGCAGATTGTTAAATAATAAAAGCTTGGTTCAAAGGTTATTGGTCTGGGGCAATTCTAGATCTAGCTTTATCAAGATCATATTTATTGTTGATAGTCAGAACCAGTTTAATAGGTCTACACCTAGATGGGTAGCCTGTTTTAAGGGGATTTCAAAAGGGCTATGTTAAATGTGATGGTAGACATTGACAAGAAGAAAAACAAATTTCTTTGGTCACAACTACTGAGAGACACAAATTCAGGAAATTGTTTAGAAACTACTAAAGATGCGTTTGTTCCACCACCTATCATAGTTTAAATGTAAAGCCATAATCTTATGTATGCATAAATTATAAGTGCTGTTGTGGTTGCATGTTTTAATAATAATTCCAATTTTCATGTCATGTTCTTTGTGAATAAGATTGTAAAGTTATAAGGGCTCTGAGCTGATACTCTAGAAATAATCTGTATTAATTTATAATAAAAAAGACTCTAAAGTCAAATGTCATTTTATATAAACAAGTAAAATTCGTTGTCTTAAAAGATGGTCTTCATTGAATGGTCCTAACCCATTGCGTAACAAGTGAATGAGTAAGGAAAAGTTAAAAGTAAAATAATGCTCTTCAGTTGGCATACATGATACCTGCTGTAATGTCAGATATAATGAAGAGGGGCCGTCAGATTTTTGTTTCAAAGTTTGGGGTTGTGTCTACTGGTCACCAAGCTTGAGATTTTAATTGCAGAAAACACCCAGGCCAACACGTGAAGCACAGCAGGAGTTTGTGTTTCCTTGTCCGTTGTATCATAGTATGTGTTCCTTGTGGATGCCATTGAGAATGTTTGTGTTTCCTTGTCCGTTGTATCATAGTATGTGTTCCTTGTGGATGCCATTGAGAATGTTCTAATCTGTATAGAATCTACATCATACTATTCATAATTGAGTCAAGAACATAAGAACATTAATGGGATAGTGTAATATTCTTTTTTCATCTTCATGTCTTGCACCAACATCTAATGTTATAAAAAAATTGATTTAAGGCAATTAATCCTACACAATTTGATAATCCTTGAAAAAAGTAACTGCTTATTAAGGTATTTGTGTAAATTGGAATCAATGGTCTGACACCCTTTCTTGGATTTTTATGGCAGAGATAAATCTGGCTCTGAGCTTCAAACTCACATGCCACCTGACCTTGGGTGGATTCGCACTGTATCGAACAAAATATGTTAAATGGTACAGCATTTAGGTTTGGATAGATATAACCAGGTAAGTGTGGGCCCCAACATGGAAAGTTTTAAGTGTACTAAATTTTATTTCTTTTGTTTAAGTTTTTCGCATCACACTGAATTTGTTGAAACTTGGATTTTTTTTTTTTGTACCTCTTTTTGCAGGAACTTGGGGATCTTCTGTCAGAGGGATCGTCCCTGAAAAGATCATTCCGTGACATTGTTGTTGATGAGTCCAATATACTTTTATGGCATGGCCTGATTTGTACAGTAAGGACTTAAAATCTTTACTACTGTTGCTTAGTAAAGATACTCACAACTGAACAGACGTTGAACTTGAAGTGTTAAGTGTAAACATTAGATTTTAACTCAGATCTCACAAAAAGACTGAAAAGTTTTGCTATTAACAAACAGATACACCTTGATAAATCCAGCGGCCTGCAAATTATTTTTATCTATATTGCACCAAAGTTATAAGTTGTTGGAAACGAACAAAAATTGACGTTATGTGATAGTCAAAACAGTTTGGTATGTACCTTTATTGTAGATATTGAGTGGATAAAACATGACTTACTTTTATGTTAAAAAAAAAAGAAACTTAAATAACCTAAAATGTATTGCTAAACTAAGGTTAATTAAACTTGTCAAGAACACAAGTTGTTAATCATGTATTCTCTCTGCCCAGATTATAATGGGCTGTAGCAATGTGGCAATGGCAGTAAAGAGGCTCTTGCCTTTGTGGTGTAGAATTTGCAGCTTCTTTACGTTCCAAACTTATTTTAGTGTTTTGATAGAAAAAAAAACAGACTTAAATCTCCATGAGAGATGAAATTCAGATATGGCATTTTTACTACAGTGCTGGCAGGTCCATGTCATCAACCTATGATAATAAAAATGAAAGGGGATTACTATTGGCTTGAGCGGGTTAATTTGTAGAGAATAATTGAAGATTAAACATCATTGTGGTTGAGCTGGCCATTCAATGCACTTCATCATGTTTTTGGTTTAACAGTGTCTTGGTATAGATACTTGGAACTGCCAGCTTTTGATTGTTCTTTTTTTTTTTTGTTGTTTTTCTTTATGAACTAGCTAATCCCAGATAGTAATTGTGCTATGCTCTTCTATATTAATTGGGAAAAACTTAAAAATGCTCTTTTCTTTGTGTGATACTGATAGTATCATCAGAGGGTCTGCGAGTTATTTTGGGAGGCTTAGTGACAAGGTGCATTTTTTGTACATTTATCTGTGATTTTATTTTTAGTTGAAAGGAAAGGAAAATTACTTTACTTTTGATAACTTGAAGACTATGATCCCATAAATTGTTAGACATTTTGACTTGGAATGTAGGAGAGAATTAATTATTAGCATATATCATATGATTAGAACTGGCATGATTTTGTCTGGATCTAAAACATCAAGGATTAATATAACAAACTATAGTGTGGCTTCCCTTAAATATCAAAATAAGATTCACAAACCCCCACTTTCCTCTCCAAAAATTATTTCAGTTTTCTGATCACTCAAAGTTCAATTTTCTCATAAAAAAAACATGAGGCAAACAGATTTCATGGATATAATGCTAGATATTGATAGATATTTTTTTTTTCTCGTACAGCCAAATCATCTTGTGATATTACAAAACTGATGCCAGGCATAATATGGCTGTTCAGGTTATACTGTGGCTATAGTCTTTACAACAATGTTAATAAAATATTGTTTTAAGAAGGCTACCATACATGCTTTTAAATACAGGAAGTCAAGATTGAGTTGATTCTAGTTTTTAGTTTTTTTTATTGATATTTAACTGTTATAACTGCACCAGTGATTTTGCTAAGAGCTTTAGAGTAGAACAAAAAAAAAAGAAAGAAAGAAAAACAAAGCAAAGCTTGCAACTTTCAGGAAAAAATGATGGAAAAACATTAAAAATTGAACTCAAGAAATCTGAACATAATTTATTTGTTTATTATTATTGTTTTTTATCTTTTTCTTTTAGATTATTTTCTAAAAATCAGAGATATCTTAGTAGCAATAGTAAGTACTAAGCAAACAATTTAGATTGTGCATTCAGTAATCATAAATTGTTTATTTAGAATTTCTTTTTACCCTGTCCTCTTTTTATTTCCCTCATTCTAGGACCAGCCTCCATACAACAAAGGAGCCTTCAAAATAGAGATCTCCTTTCCTGCTGAATACCCTTTCAAACCACCCAAAGTGATTTTCAAAACAAAAATATATCACCCCAACATTGACGAGAAAGGTCAAGTATGTTTACCTATTATAAATGCAGAAAACTGGAAACCAGCCACAAAGACAGATCAAGGTTAGTTTTTTTTTTTAATCTTGATGATTCAGATTTCAGTCTTGATATAAATATTAACCCTTTGAGTCCTGAGCTTCTGGGCCCAAAATATCTCTACCAAATATGGTCTAATTAGATTTGACAAAAAAGATGAGGCCATTTTTTTTTTTGTGAGAATACTGATTTTTTTTTTGACATCATAAACATAAATTATAGGTACCTATATATTTCCAATTATTTGGATCTATATATATCTAAACCTGAAATTTTTCCATCCCCTGAGGGTGGTAGGACATACGAATCAATGATACCCCCTTGTCTCACCAGAGCTAGAACAAGGTCTAGACTCGTGCTGTTTCATCCTCACTAGAATCTTTAGATATAGAGAAATCTTCATCCGAATCAGACTCTAAATTACTCTCTGGGCAGGGATAACTCAAATCCACATCCGATTCTGAAAATTTGTCAAAATCATCCATCCCATATTGTGCACTGAACCTAGCTTGTTTGTTAGAGCTGCTTCATTGTTGGAGCTGAAATGGCTTCATGTTCATTGTGTTTTTTTTACAAAAAAATGACTCAAAAGATACAAGAATTACAATCGGCACTGGGAACAGCTATCTTCTAATGTCTAGGGAAAATTAAAACACTATCAGTAAGGTCAGGGATATCTTTTTGTGTCTTTTTTTTAGACCTTTAGTTGGAGGGCTTATCCACGGTAGCCGTAGAACACTTTACTGGTTTTGTGGCAAAAAATAACATCTAGACTGGTGTATTGGTCTTACAGGCTCAAAAAGGTTAAGTCTCGTTTCTGATAGTAGGGCTAAATAGATACAAAAATGGATTCAGGTGGCTTATTTGCATCCTCTATACAAACAAAAAAAAACAGTTTTGGGGAAAGCATGGTCCCATATGCCTCCCCCCTTCCCTATAAGGGGCTCTGGCCTCCTTGTGAGGTAATGGCTGTTATTTTTCAGGGTGGTCAATCCCAGCCCTGAACTTCCTACTTGTAACTGGTTGGTGCTTTGCCTTGACTTTGTCTCTCTCCCCTCCAAGATTGATGCATTGCATTTTTTAAGTTGAGGATCCCTTACTTCACATGTTTTCTTCTATTAGCCTTTCCTGGTGGACTTTGCTTCATCCTTTTACTCTCCCCTTTCACTCTGTGACCAGTTCAGTATGATCAGCAAGGAATTGTCAACCTGCTATTGAGGGGCACTGTTGATTCTCCACTTTTCACTTTACTGTCCGATTCTAGGGAGTGAGTTATTTTGTTAACATAGAAAAAGCTTGGGCTTACTTCAAAGAGGTCGGTCAATCAAATGCACTAAAACCTCTCTTCCTTTGTCCTACAATCTTTCTATTATTGTTTTGTTTCGATTTCTGCATCGTTATTAAATGTATATTGAAAAAAATATTTATAATTTTCTTCTTTTGTGATTGTTGGATCATGGTTGTGTAAAAAGTGGTCTTATTGTCAACTAATTGCTTATTGTAGTGCTTGTTACTGGCCACCACTAAATTTGCCCAGTCAAAGAGATGGGTCAGATGACTGCCCTGTTTGGAGTTTGCATTTTTATCAGAGCAAATACAAGGGCTATTTAGTTTTGAATTCCGGTTTATTCACATTAGGGAATATTTAAACAATTAAAGGCTTTTGAAAATTACGTTTACACATTTTTTGTCCAGAGATACTTTTTTTTTTCTAAATATGCCCAAGAATTAAAGGTGCCAAATTGTATTTATGCTGTAAATGTTCAAGTTCTTTCAGATCCCTGATACTAGTTGTATCTGGTTCACCTTGTAATTAAATGCTCTTCAATTTCCTCTTCATTGATAATTTATCTATAATTCCAGATTTCTATCAAATGGTTACTAACAGGGGATGTTGACCTTATCCTGAAACTGTCAGTCTATAGTAGCCAAAAAAAGGAAGCAAAATAACTGAATAATTGTGGAGTGTCATATTTTTTATTTACTTTTCAAAGCAGAATAACCTTTAACTTGATGGATCATATTATTACTTGCAGGATTGAGAAAAAAGATTAGGGATAGCCAAATTTCAAAAGAGCCTAAATTAAGTACCGGTTATGTATGCAAGGTGGTAGATGTAGCATATATTTTAGTATAATAAACCACTCAATTGTCTTCCCCAGTGATCAGCTCCCTCATCGCTTTGATAAATGATCCTGAACCTGAGCACCCACTTCGCGCAGACCTTGCCGAGGAATACACCAAAGAGAAGAAAAAGTTTCTGAAAAATGCTGAGGAGTTTACCCGAAAATATGGTGAAAAAAGGCCAGTGGATTAACAAAGTGAAAACCTGCCATAAGATAAGGGACAGTTTCACGCCGCGTAAAATATTTACTTTGTTAGTTGAGTGTGATTGTGTGTTTACAGACCATTAGATGTTCCAAAATCTAATGACTTTGGTAAGAAATTTCTGAAAAGAATGTCTGTCTTGCTTGCCGGTGGTGATGTTGTACATTTTTCCCTTGATATTTCATTTCCCCCCCCCCCCAGAATAAACGTCCCAGTTTTTTATCTTCTTCTTCTTCTTCTGTATGCGATGTATGAGTAGATATTGCTCCTTGGGTGAGTGATTGTTAGTGCTGCCCTTTGAAAACTATGTTGATTTTATGCCACGTCATATAAATGTTATGGGAACGTGTCATGTAATATTTTCTCATTGGAATGGGTCTTATTCATCTTTTTTGTTGTTTCTTAAAAGATGTCATATTTTTTTCGTCATGATTTTTATAGCTCAAAAGGGAAAAAGCATTGGTCACCCGTTTTCTTGTATAGACTTGTAATAAATTAAGGAGTAAACAATTTTTTTTATTTAAAGTAACTTATGTTTATTCATTTTGAGTCAATCTCTTGTTTTGTAAAATCCAGTAGAAGTCTAAAGTAACATTGGGAGGCAAATTTCCATTGTTGTAAAAATATATTTTTATTGAAGTTATTATATCTCTAAATAAAGAGAAACAAAGATAATCATTATTTCTGACTCAATAAAAGTGCGAGAAACTTTTTTGGGAGGAGGGGAAAAGAAAAAGTTATGACTTTTTAATTAAAAGATTTGTTCTCATTGACCAGTGTTGTTCGAAATTCAAACAAAATATGATGAAAATATGAGCTTACTAAGTTTTCAGTTTCCTATCATTTGTTGATTCTTACTTGTTAACAATGATTTTAAAGCCAACTTGGAAGAATGGTGCTCATTGGGATTGTGTGATTTACTGAGGTCAGTATTTGCACATCCTAAGAACTTGTGTGAATGCAAAAGAATACATCTTCAGATTGTGCCCTGAGAAAATTGAACAAGTATAAAAGTTGAGCGTACTTTCAAGTTTTTCCAACTGATCCTGTCTTGTTGCCAAATTCTTGAAACTGACCATTAAAAATCTTCAATTTCCAATTTAGTGAGTATATAGCAAAGTTAATTGCAAACGTATGTATATATGTGTCAAATATTGTTTGATTCAAAATGATTTGTTGCTAGTATGACTACGAGTGTGTATTTATTTTTTTATAATACTTCTATGTTATCACTGGAAATATTTTCACCTCATTTTTATTTGATATGATATGACTCACCACACATCAGCCCAGTTTTATAAGATAGGAATCACCTGAAGCAGAACAGTATGGAAATATGTAATTTATCAACAAGCTTAATAGGAATGATTAATATTGAATGCCTATGGGGGAAAAGATAACAAAAAGAAAACTTGGTGATTAATGGAGGGATAAATTCAACATTAAGAGAACCAAAAAGCTGCCTCTGTAATATCTAAGAATCAATTTTAAATGTTACTTGTATAACTACATGTTCTCTTTTCCTTTGAAGCTAAACTATACTTCTGATCATTCTAACATGAAATGTTACCAAGTCTTAATTGCTCTATGCTTGATTTGAACTGTCAGAGAACAACTTTCGACCAATTGAATGCTGTGAAGTGGAATATGATCTCAATCGGGAAACAACTTTCTGGCTTTATGAGTTTCCAAAAAATATATCCATATACATGACTGTTTAAGGAAAGGCTTGTTTATCTGATCAGTAAGATGTTAAATTCAAGTCCAATTTTCAAGACTTGGCCTCAAGCACTAGTACAGAACTTATATTTTGTGAAACACTGCCCAGTAAATATTGATAATTGCTTTGTCAAAGAATATCCTTTCTACTCAGTCAGTCAGTTTAGATTTAAGTAAGTAAAATTGCTTAAAATTTCTTTCATACATGTGTTCAGTTTGGATTATAGCAGAATTTTGATGCTCAATGCATCACAATATCAAAACTAACACTATTGCAGTACTTACAATATGTTGTTTAATACCGCAGTAGAAAGCACACTGATTTTCAATACAAAGCTCCCATTTTTATTTAGTAACGCATTATAAATTTAATGCTAATATAGTGTTATCATAGATATTTTTGCTTGAAATGAATAAACTGTTCTGTGAAGCATGGATCTGAGGTTACTCTTCTTCTATTGGATATCTATTTTATTTGCTGAAGAGCAGCGTGTTCTCTGTGATATCTAGTTTGTAGAGATGATGTATTTAGTAACTTTTAGTAAATTGTGATAGCAGTTTTTTTTTTCGTCAGAAATCTGTCGTTAATGAAATAGTAATAATAAGGATAAAATCAATTTGAACAGACTTCTAATACATTTTTTTCAATACCCTTTACTCCCTTTCACCAAGTTTCGGTAAAATTTGAAAAAAATTTAAATGCATTTATTAAATGTACAAATTTTCAAACTGTGGTCACTGAAACGGCCAAGGAGCAAGTTAAATTGACTGTGCTATCTCTAAACGAGTACACTGCTGACTTGTTTGAACGTTCACACCATCTGGATCAAACAAGTGGTGTCTGCACCACAGTGCTGTCGTTGTGGAGCTTTTTAAAGATATGGGTTAGCAGAGTGGCATGCCGGTACTGATACTGTTTTAATTGATTTTTAGGCTAAAAACGTTTGCTTATCGACATGAACATTGAAATAATCTTGGAGTCAGCAATGATCTGGGGGCCAAAAATTATTTTGGTTAAGTGGTCTTGTTGTATAATGACAATCCTGTGTAATTACAAGAGAGTTACACTGTAAAATTACCTTATACTCGGATTTTAAATATTTATGTGGCATTAATTTCAGTTTTAAGTCGATACTTGCTTTAGCAAAATTGATTGGGAATAGAAGAAAAACTCTTGGAAGGAAAGTCTATGAAAGAGCCTCATTATTTTGAATTTACTGAGGTAAGAGTCTTGAGAATGACCACTAAGGTAACTCCATGCAGCTCATCTCACATACTATACCCATACAAATCATACATAAAATAGATTGTGAATGACTGCACAATAAAATATAATCAAAATTTGATGAGAACCATGTGACACTATCTCACATACAATGTACTGAGGTCTGCACCAAATCACAGGCTTTAGAATTTCTTTGTTTGAAAAAATTCTTATGTGGACTCCACATTGTGTAAAAATTAACATGCATTAAATTCAAAATAGTATGGTAAACTTTGCATATAATTATAAAGAATACTCAGGTCTACAGTACACTGTACAGTATTTCCTCTTTGATCCAAGGTCTTGCTAGATAAAAGGTAACTTGAAGAAGAGAAAAAAAACTTCCGCTTTTTCTCACCCTCTACCCTCTCTGACTTTCAATCAGTCTCACCCTCATTATAAGAATTTCTTTGTATAATTGTACTGTCCTTTGCTTAGATCTTCACTTTTATCTCTATCCATTGCTACCATTCTCACTTTCTCTCTCTACATACGTCTATATAACATTTAATGCTTATTAAAGGAGTCGATTGTAATATTTTTAGTCTCTTTCTTAGATTCTCAGCCATTTGCCTTGCATAAAACTTTTGAACTAATTAAAGTTGTTTTGCTGTTCTTTTGAAGCCTAATACATCCTTGATTCATCTTGCTCAAGTCAAGGACTTCGTCAATCTCTTGTTGAGCTCAAGGCTATGTTATTTATGAAAATACCAAACTTGAAATAACAAATCGAGAATGGTATAAGAAAAGAGCTCTAATTATTTTTACTAAAATTTTAGGCTTTAAGTCATGGTGAATTTTTAAAATATAGTTTTTAACAATTTAGACCAGAACATTTCAAAACATCCATAAAAACTACATGGAAAGTAAACATGTTCTTTTTATTTACGACTTGAAATGCATGGTATATTCAAAGATGTGAAACAGACACTATCCTCAGGAGAATTGATGTGCCTTACCTTTTCCCTTTATATCTTGAAATGCATGATACCAATATATAAATTATAATATATGTATATATAAATTAGGACCAAATGCAAATTTTTTTTCTCCCTGTGATTTAATACAAACGTATATTTCAACTGATGTTGGTTAAGGTTACCCTAATAATAAATGTAGTGAAAAAAGAAACCAGCCCTCTACACATCTGACATAGGAAGTAATTAACACTAGTGTATCAAGTACAAACAATTACAGACAAATAAGTGTTGATAAACATGAATTTATTTACAGCAAAGCATTTTAGTTACACTCCTATAGCATATGTCCATTATCTTGTCTCTATCATGCGCAGTTGTTTTTTCTTCATTTTCTTTATCTTTGCTGTATTCTTTATCTGAAAGATAAAAGTAAAAAAGAAAGTCCTGAAGTAAAGGATTAAGTTCACATAAAATACATTACTTTTGAGTAATTTAACCCAATAATAAACATATGTATATATATATGACTGTTTATTGTGTAAAAAGGAAAGGGTGCATCCCGTTAAACCGAAGCTGGAGGCTCTGTTACTCTACTTGAATAGTGAAATGTTTGCTAAAAACATAAACTTAATACTGTAGAGAAAGGAAGTCCCAAGTTTGATTTCTAGCTGCGCCATATGGTGATGGGGTTGAATCTCATCTAATTCTAACTAGTCCTATCCTTGACTTGGTGATAAGCAATTGTCTCCGTCTGAGGAGATGACGACTTATCATTATTCAATATAGGCCTATTGTCCCCTAAGTGCTCGTTAAAGACCAATTATCAAGAAATTTATCACTTCAGGTGCTCCATCCTAGATGTATTTTGACTTGAGTGGATTGCACAATATTCAAGCTCATATCATTATCCTCACTCAAAGCATACATGTATTTTGCGAAGAAAAAAAACAAAAAAAAATAGTTAAGAAATAAGGTGATCTTAATTGGTAGGAAAATTGTAATATATTTAAAATGAAAAAAAAAAAAATTGTAGGTTCATAAAACTAAAAAATAATATGATTTATTTACAAATACAGATAAACATGCATTAAACTTAAAGAAATACTCTGCAACAGATATAAAAAATTATCTTTAAATAATAGTACACATCTTTTCTTTCAATATATAAATTATACATATGACCTATTACATGATAAATAAAATTACGGATTATTTCAGCTTAAAAATGAAAAACAAAAAGAAAAAAACAACAAATAATTCATTTTTTCCCCACAAAGAAAACTCCCAAAAAACTTACTGGCTGAACAATTTCAGCTTTTCTCTGGTTCTCAAGTTTCTTCCTTTTATTTTCCTCTGTTCTTTGTCTCTTCAACTGAAAACAAAAATATATTTAGTATCAAGCTTGGCAATTAGGAAAGTGAGGATCTTATTATTTATGCCAAATCCTTTATTTGGTTGGGTGAAAGGATCCAATAGAATCTTATAGCTTTTTTGTTTGCAGAGTTGGATTTAAAATGTGTGTCTGAGAAAGGGACTAAATTAATATTGGCTTTTTATATTAAGCTAAAATCCAGCCTATCCTTCACACATCAAAATGCACTTTGAAAATTCTAATTTTCTTTTAAACTACATGTATTATAAACAGATGTTCAATGTTTGTTACAAAAAAATAATGTCCAAATTGGCAGAGTGACAGCCTAGAATTTTTGAGTGGAGTAGGCTATACTATGTTGCTATTGTAAGTATAAACAGTAGCAACAAACAAGAGAGGAGAGAAACCAATACTATCAGTTTTCACACACATTCCTATGTGCAAACCAATCAGCCCAAGTTAATTTCCATGATCCAAATAGGTGAACTGTTGTAAATGATATTATTTAATATTTTGAGCCTTGTTGAATTCAAATTTCAATGGCACAAAATCCAAGAGGACTCGCTATCCTCTTTCCAATTTCCAAATATTTCAATATGAAATTTTTTACTATTAATTGACAGCTTTTCCGAGCTCAGAACAAAAAAAAATGTCAAAAAATAAATTGATATTCTGATTTAGAAATCAGAAACAAGGAATATAAATATTTAGTTCTGAAGTGAATTCTGCTTGAATCTAAATTCTAATGAATGATTAGATGATTGTCTTAGAATGAGATTTACTAAATCATGGCTAGAGACACTGTGCATGTATTAAATTGATTTTGTTGTTAGCAAAACATGGTCAGATCTGAAAGGAAATAATAATAAAAAAAACTGCATATATCACAAACCTGCTTTGCTCTGTCTTTCTCTTCCTTCAGGCGAACTTGAAGCTCTTTAGTCTGTCTTCTCTGATCTTTTAATGCCATTTTTTCATTCCAAGATGTTCTGAACCTTTTCACTTTCTTTATAGTAGAGTGCCTTGAGGGGAATAAAAAGGTAATTTAATTATTTAAACTAAAAACTAAGTTACATGGTCTGGAGGGCTATAATTTTTTTTAGTGGGGGTTAAAATGGTCTTATTTCAAAGGCTGAGAGAACTAGCTGTTACAGTGTAGAAAGGAGCTTATGCTTCCTACGCTCTTACTCCAGGGCTGTCTTCTCTACTCAGAAGATCTCTAGAGATTCTCTTTTACTATTACTGCTACTGCTGCTACTTTTATTATTGTACTAATATAATTTAAAATAATAATCTAATAGTCTTCGATCTATCAGAAGACATACATTGCATTATATGATAAAATCAATGATGGCTGCCATGTAAATAAATCATTAAATGGTACTAAGGTTACAGTAGAACGCAGGACCACCCCTAAAGTGGGACCTTACTAGGATTCTCCAGTTTTTACTATGTAAACTCTATTATCTGTGCTTGGGTTTTATGGGCTAAGAAAAGGCTCCAACATGGATACAGCAGGAGAGACTGAGTGAGCTTTACGGGTACCTGTGGAAGGGGCTAGAGAGATCAGGGGCTCCAAACTGGCAGTCATGATGCTGCATTGTAATATATTTGGCTAGTCCAAAAATGAGTGAAGTAGTGCAGGGGGAAAGACAGATTGAGACACTTCGGGAGCTAGGCCATGGCAATTTTCAATCCTTAAATCCCCTTCCCCCAGGTAGGCCTACCAATAGGGGTCGCTCAATCTCTTCTGCTGTATCAAAAGTTTAGACCTTTCCTCGCTCCATATTTCAATACTTCACATGTGCGGTCTTCGTCTTTTGTGCCTAGGCTAGACAGTTTTATGTGCTGTCTTTTGGCTAGGCCAAAAAAGTACTGATAACAGAAGAGGAGAGCATTACATACATTTGACTACACTTGTGTTGAAGTTGGATAAGTTGATCCTCACCTGTATTGATCCAATTTATTGGAACCAAAATAAATGGTTAGATTCACTGTGCTTTTCTTTCTTTTGTTTGTCTTATAAATCAAATGATCATGTTGATGTCAATTTTCACTTGCTGCCCATCATCAATCTTTCCATTAATTCCAGGCAGTGCTAAAGCCTCGTAAAATTAAAACAAAGATGGCCATAACACCCTTTCTGCTACATGCAAAAAGTCTATACAGTATGCACTGTAGTTGGGAGGGGACTCGATTTGTCGAGAGTTCCAGTACCAATAACTGAGAGGTTGCTCTGAGGAGGCTAGCGTATCATTGGTTTAAGCATATTAAAATAATTTTAGCCCCGCCCACTTGATTATTCATAACTAATGGTACATACATCAGAGAGTAGTAAACTCTTTGGTACAATTCCTTTTCACATCACCGATTTTCATAATTAGGAAGTAAACAGATATTCCAACAGCCTGTGTTGGTGCAGGTCAGTGCGTGGAGTCAGGCAACTGCTCACAATCAAAGTTCGCGGATAATGAAGCCACTAGGCCAATGATGGAGGCTAGTGTAAAATCTAGACTACTGACAGGAACTTCGGTGAAGGATCAAAGGCTCAAACTGTAATGTAAGCACACTTTTGAATCGATGATTGGAGAAAGGCAAAGCCTTGCGTGATCTGCAGGAGGGGTGAAGTGTAAGGGGTGCGAACAGCATGCAACACTCATGAGTCCTGTGTGCGAATGACTTTGCCAAACATTATGCTAGCCTCTGATACAACAAAGCGATGTAATTACACCAAGACCAAGAGATGTTGCGAGGGAAGAAGGGGCAAATTAAAAAACTTAAATCTATAATAAAAAAAGGTTATCTCCAAGCAGAGCGTACAAAATTAGAATCGAATACTAACAGCATAATATAGGTGTATTTTTACGATTCCGGCGTTTCCGGTAACTATCGATAAGGTATTTAACACAAAAAAGTCGATAAAATACAGGTTTAACTAAATTATGGTATATACCTAAATTTATTTCTTTACTTTTGGAATCTAGATCTAGATTATAGGCCTAGGTTTATAGGCCTATGGGTGGCGGATCCATATTTAACCTAGATCTAGATCTAGATTTAGCCGCATGTTTAATACTTAGGTTAATATTTATATGTAAATCAGTTTAGATTTAACAACCTAAAAGTTGTTTGAGCTATTTTTAATCTAAATCTAACGTTCACAAAATCACGTTTACTTAAATTTATTACTTATTTATAGTTACTCATTTACTTAATTTTTTACAGCTTTGGCGCCCCTTTCACCACGTTAAAACAGACAAATAAAAACAATAAAAATCTAGATGCGAACATTTTAATCATATCGATATCTAACTACTCTCTTCCTGAGCCGCTGAAAATTATTATTAGTAATCCATACCACTCAAATGACAGTACTTGAATATAGTACGCTCTGCTTGGAGATAACCTAAAAAAAAATTAAAACAAAAACTTGAATCAAAGTTGGCAAGGCTCATGGGTCACATTATTTTTAAAAGTTTTATTGGTATACAAGGGAGGTAATCAGTCATGTCGATTTTTTTTGTAATTCCCCTTTACATTAGCCGGAACTTGTTTACAGCAGGATTTTTCTCCAGGAACTAACATTCCTGCTACTCGCCTACTACCATGTTCTAATGTACTAAAACAGTAAAACATTATTAGTCTACAAAAAAAAAAAAAAAAATAGAGGGTGAAAGCAGTCTTTTCTCAGAGGTCCCCCTTGCTCTGGGAGTATTGAATATGGACTAATGCTCATGTAGGCTTCTAAAAGACTGAAAACTAGATGTAGGCCTAGGTTTTTAGATAGATGTTGGGTGTATAAATTTAATTAGCTTGAAAAGTTGATAGAAAATCTAGATTAGACTCTAAATCTATGAAAACTTAATGTGTCTTTTTAATTCATAAGGATCAAAAGGTAATCACCTTTCAAGGCGTGTAGTTTTCCATCCTCTTCCTGACTTAGGTTTCCCTCTTGGGATTTCATGAAAGATCTTTTTGACATTGTTTCCTTTTCCACTTGAGGAAGATTCATCAACATCTCCCATCACGCTATCTAGGGCCTACAGATTAAGTTTGAAATAATGTAGTCTAGACCTAGATTGGATTGATTTTTTACTTGAATTTTTCGTGTCTTGCTATTTTCTTGGACGTCAAATGTTTAAGTCCACAAAGGCAGTTCTGATTCTCAACATGTGGACAGAGCAGAATGTAAACTACATGTAGTTGAGAAAACTATAGTTATCTTTTCTTTGTTTACTTTAAAATTTGTGCTCATCTTTACACAAGAGCTCTTATACGTAATTACGCACTCTCTTTACATGAATCTATTTTGAAACTAATGGCCACAATGAGAACCCACATCAATAATACAATTAATAGAGAAATGTTTTTAAAATTAAATTAAAAACAGATAATAATAATAATAATAATAATAATAATAATAATAATAATAATAATAATAATAATAATAATAATAATAATAATAATAATAATAATAATAAAAAACGGTTTGTGGTCATAAGTTAATGTCGCAAATGCTGTTTATTGTTAATCGATTCCTATTTAAGTAGTAATAATACTGTTGACTCTATGTCTCCATCACCTCAGCTCCTATACCGTAATCGAATAGTCCAAGACTAGGGAAAGATTATTTTGTTTGAAGGGATGAGTTCAATGTACCATAATAATAGTAATAATAATAATCTCTCTCTCTCTCTCTCTCTCTCTCTCTCTCTCTCTCTCTCTCTCTCTCTCTCTCTCTCTCTCTCTCTCTCTCTCTCTCTCTCTCTCTCTTGATTTTGACACGATCCTTTGCACTGCAATGATTCGCGTTTAATTTACCTTAACTGTCTCCTTTCTGAACTTTTCTAAACTTAAGTTGTTCATTATCACATTGCAAAGTAAAGTGATGCTGCTTTTAAAATTACTTGACAAGAACTCTCTTCCTCTCTCTGGGGTGTTGCAAAAATTAATTAGATGCGTTCGAAGAATTGGATTAAAGAGAGAAACGAAAAAAACAAAACAAAAACAAAACAGGACAGTTGTAGAATCTAAGTATTATGCACCATTGTCAAAGTTCAGCAAATTCCATCGCTAAAGTCACAGACTAAGGCTTAGTAAAAAAAAAAATTTAAAAAAAAAATACTTTCCATCATCCAATCACCATATTTTTTTCACAAAAATGACCACAAATAGAGGAAGTATTAAAGCAGCCAAAAACCTGGTAGGGTGCCAAAGTTGATAAAATATGCCAGTTTAACCTGAACGTTTATTAGGCTATAAGCTTATGTTCAACATCCCACTCATAAATTTGTTACTGCTCTGCCAGAGACTCAAGTTAATAGTGATCAGAAAATTAATAGTATAATACAAGCCTGTCGTTATCATGAGAGAGCAAGGGGGAAAGGAACCGGCTGACAAAAAAAAAAAAAAAAAAAAAGACAAAACAAATCAATCTGAGGAGAAATTCCTCATCACTCCCATGCGCTTTTTCTGGCTTTGAGCTTGACGCACCTTGCTTCGTTATTTTAATTTTAACATGGTTATCTCAAACCCTTTCTGGATCAATTAAAAAAAGGACTCCTTCATCCAATGCGGAACTGAAAAGATAAAACCGGCCGGAGCCAATCTCACCCACCAACAGTGTCCAGTACTGAGGATATCTGTGTTGTACTTTGTAATGACCAGTAGAGGGTCAGAAGTACATGTAATGTAAAAGCTAATTATTGATCTAATCTTTTTTTTTTTTTTTTTTAATGTTGTTTGAACATTTATGTTTGCAAAAATATCAAGAAGATTAAAAGGCCCATGTGTTGTTGTATGCTCTTACTATTAGAAACATTAAGACCCTGCAATTGTTTCATATACATGTAGTTTTAAATAATGGTGTCGTGAATATTAAGATTATCAAAACCATGTGGCACATTTTTCCCCTCTTATTGTTTTTTTTTTTTTTTTTACAACATTCACAGTTTATCTCATTTGTAAACTTCACTATAGAGCGAAATTTACTTCTTGACAATTTTAGGGTATCACTATCAGTCAACTCAGTTGATAAAGTGTTAGGTTCGATTCCTAACTGGGACAATCCAATATTTTTCAAAAAATGTAGCGGAACCAGTAAAGCGATAAAAAAATAATAATAATAAAAATGGAGCTAGGAGCTAGAACATTCTTTTCTTGTTTGAAGATTTCACTGCACAACGTATTTACAGATAAATGCTTCTTACACTTAGGAATGGTGAAGTTTAAACCTCTTAGATTGCACTTACAGGTACAATGTACTAAGATCGTGTATTGACGAGGATCGATTTTGAGTGCCCGTCAGTGCAAGAATGTGTGTGTGTGTGAGTGAGTGAGAGGGAGAGGGAGAGAGAGAGAGAGAGAGAGAGAGAGAGAGAGAGAGAGAGAGAGAGAGAGAGAGAGAGAGAGAGAGAGAGAGAGAGAGAGAGAGAGAGAGAGAGAGAGAGAGAAGGAAATATGCAGGTAGTGAAAGTATTTTTCCCTTCTTTTTCTAGCATTCAAACTTATAAAAGTAAAACAACCATGGCCTGAACTGCTAACGGTTTGCTTTTGTATCCAGGACAAAAATGTTTGATGCTGCCTTACAGTTTTTCCTGACATGCTTTGTATTTTTAAATCAGAATACTATTGCTTGTACTACATGTATTAAACATTAATCTTATCAGTCAATAATCATCTTTTTAAATTCGAAAAGTATGCTTTGATTTTAAAAATTGAAAATATGGACCAGCATTTAGAATAAGAAATTTCTAAAAAAAAATTTTTTAATATCGAAGAGCATGTTCATTTGTCTGGTGGATTGTAACTGTTATTTGAAATAATTAAAATGTGCCACTTAAATATCATTTATTTGAATTTACCATTCTTTAGTAAATTTCATTACCTTTTTTTCACTTACACCAGTAAGTAAAATGCAACATTAACAACGGCAACAATAAAATAGAAATAGATGTAAAATTTTAAGAGAGAAAAAAGTGCAGAGATTTAAGACAGAGATGAAAAAAGAACCCCCCAAAAATATGTAATGAATACAAACTTCTTGACAATTATAGATATTATGAGAAACATATGGGTTTTATTGTCACAGCATATGTACAAACAGAATCTTGCCATCAGTTCAAAAAAAAAAATTTGTATTCAGAAATGGTGACCACGTCGTTTTCGTCCAGTGTATTGGCTGTCTGGTCGCGTTTCTCTGATAAAGGATGAGATGATTATATCCATTAACATTTCTTAAAACTGAAGTAAGACGAAATAATGTTATATTAATGTTCAATAAAACATAACAGCATGGACATGATTAATTTAAGAGTTTGTCGAGCTGGTGATCTCTGTATAGATGTTAACCGCTCTAACAAATTTCAGTAGCAGCATATTAAAAAAATTAAAAATCAGAAAATCAAAAAGTTTACATGTAAATTATATACCCCATTTTCTAAATAGAGTGCTAGCTGAAAACTGGCTTCAAACAGCAATATAAAGAACTGAAGTCCGAGTGGAGAAGGAGTACAATATTTTGTATAAACATTATGCTACAGAAGCTTTAGACATAAACAGCAATATTGCTGATAAGTTGATACAACAAATGGTGTTTATAATGAAATCAATAGGCCAGGCTCTACTTCTTTTTTATAACCACGATTTCAGTTACTAAAACTTTGACAGTATACTCGATAATCTAGTAATTTTTGGTGGTTTATTTTTAATTTTATTGTTTGATATATTTGTGCAACAAAAATTTTGCTCTTGTAAAATCTTTTTAAAGTTTTGTTTATTCTACACCTCTAGCTCCTCTTATCGTGCAAAACCTTCAGTGTCCGAGAGAAATGGAATAGGAAAAGATCTAACCTACATCTAGATCTAGTTTTTACCTTTTACAGACTTATAATTACTGAGTCTCATGTCATGTCATCTAGATTTACTCTAGCTCTATTTGAGATTTCTCGATCAATCTTGGTAATTGACAAGATCTAGATTTTAAAAAAAAATGCCCGTGGTAGATATCAGAAGATGATATAAAAATAATCCTCTATTTGGAATAACGGCAAAGTTGAGATGTGGAGATAAAGAGAATGTTGTAATGCAGATGAATAAATGATAAAATAAACAACTCGACAGAATAAATTCTCTGTGTGATTTCAACTACAACCAATTTCATTACCACAATAAATCTAATAAATATCATTTAGAAAAAACAATATTGATCTAATATGTAAATAAATTGTCAAGATTTATCCTTTAATAAGAGCAATTTCTGGAAAGGCTGAGCAACAAAGTAAGGTAGCCTGCAACTGTTGCAGGAAAATTCTCAAGTAATTTATGATGTAGGATCAGGTGATATAAAAATACTGAGAACAATCTGGCTGGCCATGACATTTTGATCATCTTGTAACTATACAGTTTTTGTTTATTGCATATTTGAATTAAAAAAAAAACAAATCCGTTTATAAAATTCCTTCACTCGAACTGATTTTGTTGTGGTTGAGGATTGCTATATAAAAAATTTAAAACAAAAGTTTCTTAGTTGATATTAGGAGTTCATATTGAGTATTTCATCTCTTGCCTCTATTAATCGCTCACATGAAATTTTGGATAGTCTGAAGTTGTTATCAAAAAGTTGGAATACAGCAGCTACAACTTTAAGCACAGTACTTGAGGGAGTACGCTAGGCACACTGTATCTGACTACAGAGAAGCCCAACTTTCATCACTGAGAAGCCAAGAGGATATTGACACTTCAGGGTGTCCAGCAACATCTCAACCTAAAATTTCCTACCTAGAATTTTGAAAGAAAATCCAAAGTCGGTTTCCACTGCGAAAGGATAATCCAAAGAGAAGTTGCAGTTAATAATAGAAATAAAGATGATAACTGAGCACTTATGAAATTCTAGCTGCTGGCCTTGCTATCAGCAAAGGCTGTTGGCTTAGATATGGAACGCCGTTTTTCCTCCCTTTTTCCGACCTCCATGGTCGATTTCCTACCATTTCCGACTCTAACGACCTAACTATCGAATTTTCAACTTTTATCTGACTGTTCCGACTTGCTGGACATCCTGCACCTCCACATGTGGTTTGAATGACATGGGACTCACTTGGACTAATGAGTCAAAAGTTGCTTTTTGAACACTAAAAGATATTACACTTTTTCTGATCATCTCAATGTTGGAATTTTTATCAAACAAACAAAATTATCCAAAAAGATATGAGAATCTAAACACCAAATTTTACTGCATCCTATAAAGCAGAGTTCTCACCTTCCTTGCCGTCTTCTGCGCTCTTTCTTCTCCAAAATCCACTCTCTGGAAGATTTAACTGGCTTGCGTTTACCCTTCTCTCTGATCAAAAGAAATACAAATGATGACAATCTAAATGATTTTTGCATTTTTTTTAAAGAGACAGGTATACAAAAAAGCTACAAATTTCAGGTTGAACTTAAAAAAAGCAATACAATTTCACAGGTTCCAAAGAAATAGGAACTAAATATGAAAACCTACAAACACCTAGCCAACTACTTAAGCTCTTTGAAATACAATTTTAACCTACTTATTAGAAGATAATGGCAACTGTAAAGTTGAAGTCTTTTTCATGAAATCATGAAAAAAGTCATAGTTCTGTATTACTTGTGTAAGTTTTCGAAGAAAAAACAACAACTTTTTGTTGGAAGCAATCAATAACCCTCCCCATTGCTGTTATAAAAGATCACTGAAAATTTTAGAGGTTATACAGAATGTAATACGATAAAGAAAAGATGACTTTCCACTCATGGAAAATGGAAAAGTAACAAAACCTTTTTGTAAATTTTTGAGCCACATTTGGGTTTGTTTCTTCTGTGCCCAGTCCTTGGGGAAGTGACTGGGGAGATCCACCACAAAACAGACATAAAAACATCCTGAGAAAAAAAATAAAAAGCAAGCTATGCTGACATTGCAATGATATAGAGGTTATTTTCCTACTATATTTGTATTAAAAGAACTATTGAAAATAATAATCATTCCAATCGGCAATGGTCAACATTCAAAGCCCTTTTGAATTAAATATAAATAGCTAATTAAAACAGGTTAAAAGATTCACACCAAATATTTTAAATATGCAACAAATTTTTATCTTTGTTTATTTTGAGCACACAATAACAATTTTCTCTTTTTTTTTCCTCTCCTGGTCACAAGACATTAATGTAAATAGGTATCAAAACATGACACTGTGACTTTTGACGCATGCCTATGAACTCTAATTACTATCTGTACAGATTTATTGACACCAACACTCACTTTTTGGCCTTTGAACTGTTCGGAAAGTCTACGATCAGGCCACCTGTAAATCCAGCTTTCATGGCTTGCTGAGTAAGGAGCTCAAGCTGGGAGATGGGAGAGGATAGGAATTCATGTAACTCACTTTTGGCTTTTAACAAAGTGTGCTCCCCTCCTGTTTTATTTGGTTAGCCTTATTGTAGGAAAAAAAGGCTTTTTTCTAAAGAGGGATCTCAAGGCTTATAAGAAAAAAAAAAAACCAAGGAGATGGGAAAACAGTTGAACCTTCCAGAGTAAATAAATCAATCCCTTACAACTAAAAAAAAAGAAGAAAAACAAAGGCACAAAAAAGTGTGACAACATCATAACACATATTCTCTGATTGGACTGTTAGAAACATTTAACTTGGGCAGAAAAATTTCAAATCAAACTTATAATTAGTATAGAGCTGCTTTACAATTAACATAAAAAAAGCATCTGAACAAAGAAGAAAGATATGAGATGAAAATTCAGACATATTCAACATCTCCATGCAGAAAATCATAAAAGAGAAAATATACCCCCTTGTGTGTCTTGTGCAGTGCATGGTTCCACCTTAAATCAAAGTATAATGCAACTGTTTAAAATATTTCTCTAAATAGATTCTACACGTGGCTATAAACTTTACCTGGGCACTGTTCTCAGGATAAAGCTGAAACACTGCTCGTGATCCACGACTCTACAAAAGCAAAAAAAATATTTTATTCACTATGTACATTGAAAATTGAAGCAAAAAAAAATAGACGGAAAAAATCTAAAAATCCAATTCAAACAGTTTACATTTGTGTTTTAATTTTCACCAAAAAAGTTGAAAATTCTTTCGAAACAGAGGAAAAGAGAATCATGATTAACCAAAAAAGTAAACACACAGAGAAAGTAAACAATGAAAATTCTGCTTAAATCTCAAAATTAATTAAAAAAAAAAAAAACCACTTAAATTCTAGTCTTTTGCATCTTTTCATATTTGTACTACATTTCAGATTTGTGCATTAGCTGTTCACCTTTATCTCATTGATACTCCAACAATGTTATTGATCCTTAATTACTTTACAATAATGACATCCCTTGCATTGTGCATTTCTTTCTAGGATTTGCTAAACATACAGATATGGTAAAAATCATAATGACCAAACATTGACATTAGACGATGAAAGATGATGAAATAGAACAACTAAAGCCATTAAGAAGCTTACCATGACTGCATACAATGTCCTGAAAAAGACCAGCATTCTCTTAGCAGGAGAGTGGTACTTTTTGTCTGCATTGCACAACCACTGGAGTGCCGATATGCTGCAATGCATCACATGAGTAGATGAAAACATGAACAAACTTCCTAAAAAAGTACATCATGCATCACAAATTAAAAAGCTTCAAGGTATCAAACCCATAGTACCAAAGACACTTTTGATTTCACAATTTACATAAAGGAGACAATCTTACTCTTCAAAAATCTGCTCAGAAAAGAAATATTTTCTTTTCCTTTCAATTTTTGAAAAAATAAAATGGCAGTGAAGAATTATTTTTTATCCCCAAAGTCTGAATGAAATCTACTTTTTATGCAGTTTTAGAACAGCTATAAACATTTAGTAATATCTTAAACCTGATGTCAACTGCAAGAGAATGAATAACTCAGTTTTGCAAATGAAAACAAAACAACAACAATAATAAATCTACAAATAAATCCAATCCTTTATATTTTGCTGAAGTGCTTAAAAAATTTAACGAAAAAAAATAACATATTCATTAAATTTTGTCTGAGCCTTAAAAAAAAAGATTTTAAAATCTTTGACCCTACAATTCTCTTTGCAAAGTTTGCTCCTATAAATTGTATGGACTAAGAGAAAAAGTATTCAACAAACTTTTAAAAAAATAAGTCTTTAGAAGCTGTTATAACAGTGAGGATTTTTAAAAGCCTTTTTTTAAATATGGCGAATCCTCTGTAGGTGTAACGCATTGTACTATAAGTTGATCTATTCATTTCCTCACCCTTTTTTGGTGCGTAACTTTTGGGTGGCGGATTGGCTAGATCTATGTACATTATCTTATTTAGTTGCATAATGTTTGTATTTCAAGCCTAAGAACTTAGTCTTGTTTATTGAACTCAGTCCGCACTTGTATGGTCAAGATTCTTCTGGAATCTCCGACTTAGTTCTAGCATAGTAATGATCTCATCACCCCTTGTTTACCTTTGTTTTGATTGGTTGCTAATTGATTATGACGTGTACCAAGAATATTCTCTTACAATTTATGTAATTCCTTTTCTGGATGATTCAACGAGATTTTCTATAAATAAGAATCAAAATTATGTTTAGAAGTCAACATCATTGAGTCTACAGTGAGTCAACATCATTGAGTCTATAGTGAGTCAGCATCAAGTCTACAGTGAGTGATTGTTTTAAGTCTACCTACAGTGAGTGATTATTGAGTCAACCTACAGATATTGTACAGTCGAGCTCTTATGTTGGATTAAACAGTTTGCAATTTTTACTTGCAAACTTCGGACTTTTTTCTACGGACGAGTGATTGGCTGTAAATATTTTGAAACCCCTAGACAAACAGAGCCTAACAGATCACCCCCATCACCAAATCTGTTACACTAGACAAAAAACTTTATTAGTTTGATAAAGCTAAAAAATCATGCAGTGGACTACAGTGCCAACCCAGGTAAATTCTGAGAAAAAAACAGTTCATAGTGTTGTAGAATGCAATATATGCTTACTATAGAAGTAAAAAATTTAAGTCATATTAGAGGATAGTTTCTCTGTACTTGTGAGATTTCACTTTTTATTGGGCATAAATTAAGCTCATTTGAACATAAATGTATCTTAATGGTACATAAGCTTTCACGATCAAATTATCATGATGGCATACCTTATGACACCATCAAATGTGCCAGCTCGGAAGGGTAGGCCACACCCCATGTCACCAAGAATAACATCACCTTCAATCTCTCTCTCTATGGCAACATCTATTCCCAAAAGAAAAAACAAAAACAAAAAAAAATGATGCAAAATAAGATTCTTTTGAGACAATTCAAGGAATGTGAAATACTTTAATATTTACAAAAAAAATCTCCTGAACGAAAGAATTATTTTCATGATTAGCAATGTTGAATTAAAAATGTTCTGCTAACTTGTAAAAAAAAAATCAACAAAAAAATTCATACATGACAACATTTCTAAAATAAAATTTAACCATAAATAATTCACTGAGGGAATTGCCGGAGTAGCTATTAAATAAAAGATACAATCAAAATGGTAATGTGAGGCATTTACATCTTTCACTACTTTACATTTTTCATTGGCAGCATTGCTGTGCCTCCAACAAAAGACTTCACCAGTTCCTATTTTTCAATTAAATGTAAATAATAAATCAGAAATTGTAATCATTTCTTTCACTGCTTGCGACTAACATGATGGACGCTGATAAATCAGTAAACTTATAGCCCGGCTCACAAGTTCCCAGAATGCTGGGAAACAATTGAAAAAATCACCAAGATAACAAGCATCAAACAACCATGTTGACAAACATCTATTTTTAATTCTATTAGGCCGGTTATCTATGCTGAAAGACACCAAAAGTAACAACTATTGTGTAAGTTATCTCGGCCACTTGATCTTTATACACAAAAATAAACAATTAAACCCTCACTTTTAACCATGTTTAAACAAGGCCTCTTGTTGAATCAATTCTTATGAAAGTCATTGCATACTAAAAGAAACCATTAACGCAAAGCCTCTTGAATCAAATCTTATGATAGTCATTGCATGTTAAAAACCACTAACAACTCACTTAGCATACTAGGACTGATGTCTATGCCAACCCAAGTGTGGTCAGCATCTGTGAGGACTTCTCCACTCAAACCAGAGCCGCATCTTTCGTAAAGCAGACAAGAAAAAGCAGTTGATATATCAAGATTTCAGATAAATACATGTAGATACGTCATGAAATGAGAAGTTTTGCAACAGAGAAATTTTTAGTTACGTGCTATTTACCTAAGAAAGCTTGATATTTCCGCTTTTGATTTTGCTCTAATTTTTAACTTTCATATTGTTTCAGAAATAAAAGCACTTTAAATAGCAAGGATTTTAAGCCTTTTCTCAAAAAAGTCAGCTGCTGCAAAACATCTCATTTTGTGGCATTGCTAAACATATAAAGTGGTGTAGATCAGAACAAGGCATTTAAAAAAAACAGATAAACCATGTAGGTAAATAAAGATGCAAGAGCAAACAAAACGAGAGTGCAGATAATAACAAGTAATGGAAGAGCAAAAATCAAAATTTTTTAGGTGAGATTTTTTTTACACAAAAAATGCCTTGATTCCTTTACTTTTATTTATCCCTTGGCTGACTTATCACTGCATGCACAATTATGCAATTTATCTCGATGAAACCATGGTAAATCTTGATGATGGAACAAGTTGACCTAATAAATACTTTTCTGATTCAGAATGCTCTTATTGCGCTCAGTCTATTCTAAAGAAAGTTCATCATATTCATGCTCTAAAGACAAAGAATCTGCATTATAATATCGGTTTTCTTTTGTTCATTCTCAAGTTAGTAAGGTGGAAAAGATATTTTACTATAAATGGGAAACTTTAAGATGTCAAAGGTTTCCTTTCTTCCTTAAAAAAAAAATAAAATTATATAAAGGAGAGAGAAAAAATGATGGCAAAACAGAATACCCAACATCCAGGAGATAGCACGGTTCATCTTCTGGTAACGCTAGTAACTCAAGAGCTCTTTCTGACAATTTTTGTTGGATCTCTATCATCCGAGTGCTGTGGATTTGAAAAAAGAATATAAATTAATGATTAATCAAAAGGTGAATAAAATGAATTTAAAAAATATGCAGATAAAAAAAAAGGATTTCCAATCATTCTATGAGAAGGCAATTTTATTATATGGGTAAAATTACCTAGATACCAGATTATAAAACCATAAGAATAAAAAATATATAAAACAAAACAAAACAAAACTATACACCAGTGTTTATCTTTCTGGGGAACCAAAAGTTGCTCTCATTTAAACTTTAAAGAAATTCTTATTATTTCTTATATCTTAGAAAAATTTACTCAATTCAGGAATTTTGTTTAGACTTCCCACGATAGGCCTATTTTTCTCAATAATATTTAGAAACAAAACAATTGAAAAAAGTTGTTTTGGAATACTGAGAAGAAAAAGAAGATTTCACATACTTGCTAGTATACTTAGCTGCTTCTGTGTCATTGTAAAACTGGAAAACAGACAAAAAAATATGCATAGTTTTATCAAAGGAAATGTGCAGACTAAGCTGTGGGACTACGAACTCTTAATTTATTACTATAAAATGTATTTCTCTTTCAATAAACAGACATTCTCAAGATGTACCAGTAGGCCTGAAGATCACCCAACCACTTATATTAAAATTCAGGAAACATTCTCGATATTTAAATTAATAACATCTGGATCTTTAAATTTAAAAGCAGAGAAAATTCACTTTTCATAGATCCAAGTAGCTTAAGTAAGTTGGGCATATAAAACCTAACTGGACTTCAGATTTAGATCTAATTTTAAATGTATAAGCGCAGAAAAATAAATAAAAAATAAACTGATAAAGATCTAGATTAGAAACTATAAGAATCAGACCTAGATATGTAATAATGGGCCTATTAATAAAAATAATTAGAGTCTAGTATTATAGATGTGCTGTGCTCTATCTTTGGAAATGAAAAAAATCAAGCCTAAAATTTGAAGAGGATAATTGGTAGCGATCTTTGTAAAGACAAATACAAATTATTCAAAATCCGCGTAAAGCTTAAAAACATTTTCATATGATTTTATCATCAAAAGATTACAATCTCTGGTGGTGCTTGATGTTCTGGTCGTCCGGAGGCTGCCATCTTGAAATTAAAAATGGAAAGAACAACAAATGAAAACATACCGAACTTTCGTTCGAGGAACTAAAAAGTACTACTGTATGAGTATCTTTGATTATTTCACAAAACAATTATTTGTGATAAAAACGTGAATAAATATTGAAAGAAAACAATCTTAAATAATAACGATAAGCATTTCTGCTTTAGTGACATTTGGAATGTAATTTGGAAACATTCCTTTGCCCTCTCTAACTTTGCTATTGCTAGTAAAGTTTGAGCCCTCATCTTTACAACAGCTACAGACTTCATTTCCCGAACGCGACATGCTTCTTTTTCTTTTCTTTTCTTTTTTTTTTTTTTTGACAGTGCAATGTTGTGGCCGTGACTGATCAATGGTAATTAAACTTATTTGCACGGTTAGGGCCTAAATTACTATCGTATCAAAGTATCTTTCAGACACCGTGAGATGAAGAGGAAAAAAAAAGTAGGCCAGCTAAGTGTTGGTGTATTAGTTAAAAATGTCGAAGTTTGTACTATTTTATAATGCATTAATACTTCATTTAGCCGGCATTGAATCAAATAGGAATCTTGTTTTATCAGTGAGAAGATTTTTGATTGAAAATTTACCCATGCAGAGTGTCTAGTATCAAACTTTTATGCATTCTTTTAGGTCTTGAATCAACGGACCTGAGAGGATCTGATTTGAAATCAGCGCTTTCGGAAGAGGATATTCATCGCTCCATAAAAGAGGAACAACTTAAGTAAGAACCAATCGTAACTCTTTGCGAAATCCTATTCAACATTTTCATCAGAATTGGAATTATTTTAATAATTTTACTTGGGATTAGATATATCACATTTCCCACATTACGTGGACTTTTTCGAACATTGGTTCTCAAGATTTAGATACTGCGTTTAAACTATGATGCGCTATATTGTGAAAAAAAATATGATAATCGCTATGATATGGCATTTGGCTTGAAAAAAAAATGATACACTAAAAAATGTTAAAGTTTCATTGTGGTGTATGAACTTTGCTGAGAACATTGCGACCGAAAATATTACGATAATGGACTTTCTCTCTCTCTCTCTCTCTCTCTCTCTCTCTCTCTCTCTCTCTCTCTCTCTCTCTCTCTCTCTCTCTCTCTCTCTCTCTCTCTCTCTCTCTTATTGTCTATATTTTCAAAATCTTTTGTTTTATATTTTTCCATCTTTCTCTTTCTTTCTCTCTCGCTCTCTCTGTCTTATTGTCTATATTTTCAAAATCTCTTGTTCAACATTTTTCTGTCTCTCTTTCTGTCTCTCTCTATCTCTCCCTCCCTCTCTCTCTCTCTCTCTCTCTCTCTCTCTCTCTCTCTCTCTCTCTCTCTCTCTCTTATTGTCTATGTTTACAAAATCTCTTGTTCTACATTTTTCCATCTTTCTCTTTCTTTTTCTCCGCGATCCATTTATCTATTATAGGGAATACAATTTCACAAAGAGTTTTGTCACTTTCCTGGAATTCGTAAGTTCTTTTCAAGAATCAAACAGGAATCTTGTTTTATCAGAAAGTAGATTTTTGTATTGAAAATTTACATGAGTTCTTTTCAAGAATCAGAGGCATCTCGAAGATATTGTTAACAAAACCAAACAATTCTGTTTTATATGCTTTCTTATGTGCACGTTTTATATTTCTCTTTCTTTTTTTTTAAATTCAAAATTCACATAATTGTCTATTCAGATAGACTCTATTGCTTCACAAACTAACAACATTTTAAAGTGGGAAGAGCTCATGAGTTCCAGATAGTTAACACAACTCTTCAAATCGCATTCCCTTACAATCTGTCCATCTACCGACCTATCTATTCACCGACCTTCATAAAAAAGCATACGAACCTCAATTGAAAACCCTAGTATACAAGTAGTAGTGTTTTGGAATTTTAATAAATCATTAAAAAAAAAAAAGAAAAGAAAAAAATAACCACTCCTCACCTTGAAAGAAACAAATATGAGTCATGGAAAAATAATCTTTGGGAACAAATCGGTAATTGACCTTTGAAGCTTTTTCAAAGGTTCCAACAAGTTTCTTTAGGAAAAAAGGAGAAAAAGATGGCTTTCCACTTGAAAAATTTTAAACTGCAGTTTTTGTTTAAAAAATATCGATTGAAAAATTTTGTTATTACTCCTCATACCCCCCCCCCCCCTTTTTTTTTTTTTCTTTTCATTCTTGCTTATTGCCTCCCTTCTGAATTAACTTGTGATACTAGTTGGTTGTTGTTGTTACTACGATTACTGCTGCTGCTGCTGCTGCTACCACTATAGTAGTAGTAGCAGTAGCAGTAGTAGTAGTAGTAGTAGTAGTAGTAGTAGTAGTAGTAGTAGTAGTAGTAGTAGTAGTAGTAGTAGTAGTAGTAGTAGTAGTAGTAGTAGTAGTAGTAGTAGTAGTAATTCTATTACTATTATCACTACTATTATTAGTGCTCCCAAATAAAATAAGTTGCACAATAAATACAACTTTTTTCTAGAGAGAACGCATTTTAACAAAATACGCAGACGCCACTAAGACCACAAAGTTGCTGAAACATGGGCTAGAGACATAAAAAAAAAAAACTATGTGTGAGTTTTTTTTAATCAAATGTTTATTTCACAAAACATAATGGTAAATATATATATATATATATATATAAAAGTAATAAACGCATATTGCTAAAAATATGTTAAATTTAGCCGCAAAAATAATAGTAATGTACAACCTCCACATCTGGGTTTATAGACTCTCTCTTGATTCCAAACAAAATGTGCTGATACATATGTATCATTAATTTCTTTTAACAGGAGCCATACCTGAAATTATACAGGTCGCTCGTAAAATCAATACTTGTCTACAACTGCGGCACCTGGGCACTGACAAAATCTGAAGAAGAAAAATTAAATGCATTTCATCGTAAACAGCTGAGGAAAGTTCTCAACATCAAATACCCCGTTAAAATCACAAATTCATCTCTTTACAACAAGTGCGAGGAACACCCTCTTTCTATTTATATACTTGAGAACAGGTGGCGCCTTTTCGGGCACATACTTAGAAGAAATATTGAAATACCTGCTAATAAATCAATGAACAGCTATTTCGCCACACACGGAAAAAAGTTTCGGGGACGCCCTTTAACAACACTACCAGTCGTCCTCAACAAAGACCTATCAAGACTACAAGAAAACACATTACAACTCACAACTAGGGAAGACCTCGAACACCTAAGATGCATCGCCCAGAACAGAAAGCAATGGAGAGAAATATCGACGAGAATCCGAAAAGCTGCCGAAGCGCCCCCGTCGGACGACTGAGACGCGGAAGGCCCTAAGTCAAGTAAGTCATACCAAGTTTGCTGTCTGATAAGCGCCAACTGGACGCCATTTTTAGGACCATGGACGCAATCATCTTTTAGAAGGCAAAATCGCTATAGTCGAAGACATGCCATGTAAGATTATTTGATTGTAGCTAAGAAAAGAAAAAATGCATCTAAGCTCAAACTTTAACGGCTTTTAAGATAATTATACATGGCAGGAGGCTGCAGTCACTCTCAAATTCCACCATGTTGTTACGAAGATGAGACATTCAAACATTTAACGTTATTCTATAAACATTTAATGGTTTAGTTGAGAAACAGAGAGTAGGTCTCTCAGTCCAGTTATCGCCAGGTAAAATAAATGCAGCTATCTAATCTTTGGTCTCCCTCAATTTCTTTGTCTGTCTGCCTCTTTGTCTGTATGTCTTTAGTTGTCTTTTGTCTCTGTCTCTGTGTCTTTCTGTATGTCTGCCTGTTTCTCCTCTTCTCTTCTCTCTTTCTCTGACTACCTGCTTACCTATCTTCCCTCTACACACACACACTCTCTCTCTCTCTCTCTCTCTCTCTCTCTCTCTCTCTCTCTCTCTCTCTCTCTCTCTCTCTCTCTCTCTCTCTCTCTCTCTCTCTCTCTCTTCCAGAATTGCAAATCTTCCACTATTTATTTACTTCACCAGTTTTCTTCTTTTCAGCAATATAAGTTAAGTCATCAGTTTTTTTGTCCTCGACTTTCATTCCTCTCACGACAGCTTTACCGTTCATCTCATCACCAACTGCTTCTCCGATGTCGTAGTCTTCATCATTCTCCCTATCACCAACATCATCATCATCATCATCATCATCATCATCATCATCATCATCATCATCATCATCGCCTTCATCACCAATCTCTTCGTTATCATCAATATCATCGCCTTCGTCAGGTTGACTATCCTCTTGCTCATAATCCTCAAAATCATCAAAGTCGTCCAATATATCGTAGTCCTTGGCTCCCTTCATTTCTTCCTCCTGCTCATTTTGTTGCTGCTTTTGCTGCTGTTCCTCTTGTTCTTCCTGTTGCTGCTTTTGCTGCTGTTCCTCTTGTTCTTCCTGTTGCTGCTGCTGCTGCTCTTCTTGCTGGCGGGAATTTCGTTTCACCAAGTTTGATGGACGATATTCATAGAGCCAAGATTTGAACATTCTTGCATCAGACGACATGGGTTCAGCATAAGTGACTGTAGGAGCAGTGGCTGAACCAAGATCTTTTCCCTTTGAACTTTTTTCCGAAATTGCTTTCCCGGGTTTTAAATTTGGGTTTTTGTAGAAATTAGGCTTTCTCACTTTAACTCTTTTGACGTTCGTTCTCCTTTTTCCAGGAGATAACTCGCGAAGATTTTCAGATTCAGGTGGCTGCCGGGTTCTCAAGTTCTCCAAATCAGTTCGTTTTCTTTTGGAAATTTTCGTGGCGTCACGGCGTTTCCTGGCGCCGTGTGATAACAATTCTACAACAGAGCGAGACGCTAAAAATGGCTTCGCCTCGGGCTTGACGTATGAGCGAGCTGTAGAATCCTTGAGGAGATCGGGAGCAGCTGCGGTGGTTCCTAGCTTCTGTTGCTTGAGGTTTTGATTCAAAGTGTGACCAATCTGCAGCATAGACAATCTGGCTAGGATACCTTGAAGTGTCCTTCCCAGCCCATACTCTTTAACCATCACCGGCTCGTTTTGTGACTCCATATCCAGCATTCTTCTTCTATTTTCATTTTCCTTGTCCTCCATCTGGTGTCTCCAAATCAGATCGCGCAGTCTTCTCAACCGCTGATGTTTTTGCATGCATAAAGCGCGCTTGAAAATCCTGATAATTGTTTGCAAAAGCAGCTTGTCTCTCCCGGAGATTAAATCTGAATAGGAATTAATATTATAGGTCACAGGGATTGAGCCTCTTGGAGAATGGATCATTTGCTGTAGGCGTTTTAGATCTTTCTTTGATAGTCTCTTAGGGTTTATAAAGCTCTCAAGATTATCACCACGAAGGTGGCCCTTGCCTGTTATTCCGACACTTTGCTCTATTACATCGGCTTTCTTAGCTAGGCGTGTAAGCTCTTGTGTTAGTTTGCTCAAATATTGAGATGTCTTGCTTCTCAAACCAAGACTGCCTCCGTCAAACACATCAAGAAAAGTGTTACTTACAAAATTACGCCCAAAAGGCGGATTTTTCGTTTCATAACCTCCTGCTGACTTAGCTGCAATGCTAGCTAGGAATGATTCAATAGGATTTCTAACATCTGAAGACGATCCCGTCAAAATATGCCTCGGAATGCTAGCTAGGAATGATTCAATACGATTTCTAACATCTGAAGACGATCCCGTCAAAACATGCCTCGGAATGCTAGCTAGGAATGATTCAATACGATTTCTAACATCTGAAGACGATCCCGTCAAAACATGCCTCGGAAAATATGACTTAAATCCTCGATTAAAGAACTTCACCTGAGGTTCCCTACTCGGTATTGATCCCAAATGGTTTCTCACGAGAGTATCTCCAGCATCTTTCGATTTCAGCTGCCAGTCTCCCACCTTTCGAAGATCAGTTTTTCCGCTGAGCAGGCGATCTAAAGCTTTGTACACGCTGGAAAGGTCGAAAGATTCGTCCAGGTTGCCGCTTTGAATGAAACGGTTTATCTTGGCAAACATGTCTCCGATGTCTGTAGATCCACCTACTGTCTTGCGTATGGTTTGGAGGCCCTGGAGAATACCCTCGAGGCGGTGAATAGTGCGAGTTGTCATATCGTCCACTATTTTGTGTATGTACTCGCTTTGAATCAAATCGGCTTGGTTTAACTGTTGCAAAGCGTCTCTCTTTCCCAGCTCAAGATTTTCTTTCATCAAATTTTGAACTTTGTTGATCTGGTCGATTCCAAAGAGTCCCTCATGGAGCTCAGTTTCGCCCTCTTTTTGCCATTCTTTGTTCAAAGGTTCTGATGAAATCGATGTTTTGCCACGGAAGCTATGAGCCAAACGTCCTGATTTTGGGTTTGAGAAATGGTTTTTGACGATATGCTCTTCAGGCAGATATGAAAGAAGGGATTTTAAGATATCCCATAGATCATCTGAAACTGTATCGGACTCCTGATTTGGAGCATGCGCAGTTGTGATATTTTGATCAGCTTCAATACTACCATTCTCAGTCTTAGTACCATGCTCAGTATCTGAGCTTTGCACACTAGAATTTGACTCCAATTTTGAATTTCTTTTCCTACCAGTGAGGGAGCTGTTCATGAAAATCCACTCCTTTGGTGGCAAATTTTCTTCCTCCTCATTTTGTGATAAAGCAATATAAAAGACCTTTGTTTTGTCATCATCAGCGCTTCTTTTTTGTCTCGGCTGTTGGAGAGAACCACTTAGTTGAGAAGATTTCGAGCCAATTTCATTTCTTTCGTTCATTTCTGTTTCTCGGCCACAGTCCTCACAATTTAGAGACTGCCCTCCAGCTTTGCTGACAAGGGATTCGGGTCTGTCATTTGATCCAGCATTGGCAGATAGTTTGTAGGGTGGTTTTGGTCCCATACGATTGAGCTTAGAATTGATATTACTTAAAGCCAAAGTTACATCTACGGCATGGTTATCTCCTGCTGAGGTAATGTTCCTTGGGGTTTTAGGTACTTCAGCATCTTTGGCCCTAACCGTGGAACTCCCATAGACTAGATCCGCATAAGATGTGATGGAGCGCTCATACCCTAGAACATTTTCAGATCTTCTTTTTCTGGAGAGAGGACGTCGCCTCCATGGTAACTTTGACGATCTGATCATTGATTGCACATCATCCACTTTATGTTCCAGCCGTTGCATAACTGCTGCCAACCCTTCATCGTCATCTTTATTGCTGACTTCTATCTCAATGTTGTCGTGAGCAGCCTTGGACACAAAATTGGGTCCTTTAACACCATCCGCACCATCATGAACAGATAACTTTTTCACGGCTGACGGCTCGTCTATGCCTTCCTCTATTGCCTGTCGGATCTCCGGGGTGTATCTTCGCAGGAGATAATTCTCTTTGCGTAGTTTGGCCAACTGTTCTTTGTACCACGCGTCCTGCTGCGCTCTCGCTTTTTCCCAATTCGCGTTCTCATCTGCCATGCTATACAGAGCCTTGGGAAGCTTTTGATTGACGTCTTCTACCTCCTCTTTCTTTTTCAGATCCGAGATACTTTTCTCCTGTTGATTCTTCAATATCCTAAGCTTCTGTGTAAGAACGGAATCTTTCGCCCCAGGTGGCGGAATTGCAGGGTGTCTATTAATGTTATCCAATCTTTTTTTTAAGTGATTAAGTCCTACATTTTCCGCAGAGGAAATTACTTTTAAATCATTTATTTCTTCTTCGGCATCTTTAAGCTCGGCAGCTGCTCTTGTTTCATCCACAACTTTGCCATCATCATCGTTTACCTGTTCCCCAGTGTCGTCCTGTGTGGTTTCACCAGCCTCGTCGTCTGTGCTCTCTGCTGCCTCTCTCGCTACTCGTAACAATGATAAGGCTGCAGTTTCTGCGTCAGTATTTAAACCTTTGTCGCCGCTATTCGGAGCCATGAGGTCACCGTCGTACGTAACGTCCTGTGTCTGTTTGCTCTGCAAGTTCTTATCATCTTTGGCAACGTAAGGAACATTATTTGAGAAACTGTTATTACCATCACTTCCAGCAGCCACGTTATCTACCATTACAAATTGGTTGCGGTCCCGATGCTCTACGTCTTCTCTAATGAGACCATCTTGCAATTTTTCTCCCACCATTATGTAACTAACGCGTTTTGGATTATCCTTCTCCCTGTTCTCTTTGGTGAAAACTATGAAACTAGTGTTATCTGGATTTAAAAGAGACCCATTTTGCTGATTTTCTTTTGGAAAAGGATTAATCGTGTGTCTATCATCATTATCTTTGAGAACACGATCTTTATCTTGGCTCCCATTTTTCGGGCGATGGAGATCTCTCAGCTGTCCTTTGGAAATTAAGAGGCCGTTGTGGTATGCATCTCTTTTTTCAGGCCTATGATGCTTCCTCCTTGTGCTCCGTCTCTTCATCCTCTCACGGGTTTCTCCGTTTTCCTCCTCAGATTTGACTTGATTCTCTTGGTTATTTTTAGTCTCATCAAAACTTTCCTCTGGGTTTTCTTCGGAAGGTGAGGTCGTTGAAAGGACGTTGTCAAACGCATCTCTTTTCCCAAGCCTCCACTTCCTCCTCCTCCGTCTACTCCTCCTCTTTACTCTGTCCACAGCATCTTCTTCATTGTCATTCCCACTAAGATTCAGAAGAATTTCTTTGTCAAACGCATCTCTTTTCCCAAGCCTCCACTTCCTCCTCCTCCGTCTACTCCTCCTCTTTACTCTGTCCACAGCATCTTCTTCATTGTCATTCCCACTAAGATTCAAAAGATTTCCTTGCTTTGTGTGTCCTCTTGAGTCGAATTTTACCTCCGTCTTAAAGCTGTCTTTACCAGAATCCTCCAAGTTTATTCTGAGTATCCCATCAGCCAGTTTGGCTTCCGGTATCACATCTTTTACCTGATCGCTTTCTCTACCGAGATCGTATTGAATCTCCTCTTCGGGTAACGGCATAATGAGCTGTATTCGCCTCCCTGGACTATCTGCCACCAACAGTTCGCTGGTATAGACGATACCCTCGCCTCTGCCATTGTCTCTGTTCAAACTATTTTCCGGACCAGGCGCTGCCAAAGTGAAAAAAAATAAGATTCGTGCTTTGGATTATGTCAATACGGTTACAATATCAGTATAAAAATTTTCACACATGATTATGTAATACCTCCACACTTTTTCTTGTACTACAGAAAATACAGTTTGTTCTTGTGGCAGCAATCGAAGGATCTCGATAGAAGTTCGAGACCATCTCTTGAAATCAGAATAAGATCGTTAAGATATAGATGATAAAAATAAATATAAACGCACTGGCCAAACTCCTCTGATGTTGAATATTCTGGGTGAAACTAATCGGGGACTACTTTAATGACTACTCGCCGTTGTGTTTATATTGTTGCGCGGTGCATCCCATCTGTTGCCATTTGAACAGACCTAAAGATCGATCCTGGAGAGAGAGAGAAATAGGCGTGTGGGGGATAAGGTGGAGAGGGGGAGGGAGCCAAGCTAAAGCAAATCTATGAAAGGAAAATTAGATTAAGTCAAGTTTCTCACCAAATTGCTGCGCCGTGCTAGAATTCAGTAGTTTCTTCTCCGACGGTGCGTCACGGAAATTGGTCGATGCAAGGTCAAGGTCAAGAGGAAAGTCTTCGTCGGGATTGCTGGAGGCGGTCTGTGGAATTTTTATCAACACTTTAACTCAAAGACTACGTGTTATATGTAATGCAAACAAACTGGAATTAAAGGCAAATTATTCAGCTCGGACTTGAAATTTAATTCTTTTGATATTTCTTCCACTAACTTCACTTTTAGAAAAATGCCAAACTTTGCATCATTTTTTTTTAATTTTAATTCGCAATACAGTTCTTTGTTTAACTAAAAGTTTAACTAAAATATTAGCGCCTTAAATTTAAATCTACCTGACGTATTGGATCGTTTTTAACAAATTTAATTTTAGATCAGTACTATAGATCTTTGACATGTTAGATCTGGACCCTATAACGTCTCGTATGCTGAAAAACAAGTAATTTTAAAATATATCCAAGAATGTGTGTTTTGTTCAGATGTTTCCAACTTGGACGGATCATAATAAAATTATAGACGTCTTGTAGATTGACTTACGCCAGGTAAAAAATACGAGATCACTAGCAGAACCGTTGCGGTGTAAAGTTTCGATCTGGAACTTTTGTCAAAGCTTGTGACTTTCATCACTGTACTATAATAGATCTAGATCTAGTCGTGACCGATCAATGTCTTGGACTTATTTTATTTAGATTTAGCCTTAAACATCGCCATCGATAATGAGCATTTGCCAAAACTGTCTAAAGTTCTTAAATTAATGTTCTCAAAGTTAGCTCACTGTCTGAATACCAAATGTAAAGGGATTCATAAAAGTATTGCACTAAATCTATGCTCTACATCTACAACCAATGCCTAGGGCTAAAGCAGCTGAAAACAACTTTCGTCAAAAACGTTTCCATGGAATCGCACACTTATTTTAGTCGGTGCAAAGTCGGATGAGCATTTTTGTCTAAATTCCCGAAAGTTTTTAATGTCTGAAAGTTATGAACATAAAATTAGGGCCTGCTGCAGAAAAAAGTAAGATTAATGTTAGACCTATAATAGCTACTTTACTTACTTGAATCCACACGATAATTATGCGAAGCTCCTTTGAAGTTCATAGATCTATATTGTGGGATCAAAATTGAACGGTAGGACCTAGATCTTATTACAAGTGTAAGAAAATGCAAAACATCTGCAACTGTTCAAGAAAATCTTTACACATTTGTTTCAGAAAACAAAACCTGACTGAGCTTGATAATCATTTGACGCATAAAAAATTAAAGTATGGTTTGTTTTGTTTTGTTTTTTAATCAATAGTTTCAGAAGAATCCTACTCTTATAACGCTTTGTAGGTAGATCTACCAGCAAGTTAATGTGCTTGAGGGTGTGATGTCTTGAAGGAGCTAAAAGCTACTCGTTTCTTTACACCTACATAGACTGGGCGTTACAAAAGGCTCTATTAATAGACTCGAATTTTCTGAAATTAGCTAACAATTTTTATTTCCTATACCTCCTTCAAGAGATATCAAGTAGTGGATTCTTGACTTTTTTTCATTGCTTACCACTCAGGTGTCGTTTGACCACACTTGGGCTGGAAATAAAAAAAAAAAAGACGTCTTTCTCACAGAACATTTTGAGCATTGAACATACGAATTTTAGTCCTGCATGTGTCCTCCTTTTTTCCCCTTGCTTAAAATAAAACAAAACACATACACACACAAAATCATTTTCACAGTTTTATTAATTTTTTGACTCCTTTAAGTCTGAAATATAATAGCACCGGAAAGCACCCGGAGAAAACAACACGAAAAAAACTTTTAAAAATTTAAATTAAAAAAAAAAAAAACTTACTCAAAAATCAAATATTAGAACCTTCTTGTTTTATGACATCGATCCGGAAAGACTGCTAATTTGTCTGCCCCCTCTATCTCTCTCTGTTCATCTGTCTCTATCTCTGTCTCTGTCTCTGTCTCTCTCTCTCTCTCTCTGTCTCTCTGTCTGTCTCTCTCTCTCTCTCTCTCTCTCTCTCTCTGTCTGTCTCTCTCTCTGTCTCTGTCTCTGTCTCTCTCTGTCTTTGTCTCTCTCTCTGTCTGCCTGTCTCTCTCTCTGTTTCTCTCTCTCTCTCTCTCTCTCTCTCTCTCTCTCTCTCTCTCTCTCTCTCTCTGCCTCTGTCTCTCTCTGTCTCTCTCTTTCTGTTTCTCTGTCTCTGTCTCTGTCTCTCTCTCTTTCTCTCTTTCTCTGTCTCTGTCTCTGTCTCTCTCACTCACTCTCTCTTTCCCTCTTTGTCTCTCTCTCACTCTGTCTCTCTCTTTCTCTCTCTTTTCCTCTCTCTTTCTCACACACATTAAAGAACGCAGAGGCAAAGCATTATTTTAATGTAAAATTTAATAGAATTAAACATGATAATTACCGTCAAACCACGAATATGATATGCATTTTAGTTTTCAACCAAGGAGCTTTGAAAAAGAAAGGAAACTAACTGGAGTTAAAGTATAGTTACAACCACTTTCCAATTCTTCAAATACTTCAATGTGACAACGCATAAACATTTATTTCCAATCAGCGTTCAGTAAAACGGACTGGTAATTGTGGGTTTTTTTGTAATCTGCACTACTTTTCGACAATGAGATCTTCATACGATAATTCATTGGTTTCCTATACAAGCTAAAATTTCTCTTACAAGCTTTTACGACAAATATAAGTTTGAGACAGTTGCAGTCTGTAATTGCACGTCAACTTTTCTTTTAACTCTGCAAATCACTAGTTAAAACGTAATTAAACAGGCAATCATACTCTCTTGGCATTTTTACACGCTACGGGCCTATGTTTTGAGAGGGGGAAAAACGCATGAAAGATGCAGTATATTTGATTTTCAAATCACAGGGTGCATGTGTTATCATTTGGTGTGTATATCTTCGAAAAAGGAATGGTATATTTATAAGAAAATTATAGTAAATTAGTTATAACTTAATTATAGAGCAACGCTACAAATATATATATGAAGGTGGCTAGATTAAGCACCTTCAGTATACGGAACAAGTTCCACTTTCCCTTTGTCCTCCATTAGCGTGGCTTTTCATGACAAAATGCGTGGGTTTTTCTCTACCCTGTTTTGGGGTGTAGAAAGGTTCCCTTCCACCACAAAAAAAAACCGTGGCTTGCCTCTGAACTAGTATCGGCGCCGGGCCCAAAGCTCAATTTTACGATGAAAACACGTCAGTTCCTTGTGGCACCTTTTAGCGAGGCTGAACCAACCTGCAGCTTTTCTTCTTCACGGCCCACCCCGCTTCCTCCCACGGCTCCGCCTCTCCGCCTCTCGATAGTCGTGACTTGAGTCAGCAGCTGTTCGGCACCTCGCAAACCTCCATCTCCTCGCTGGCCCGTCTCCCGTGACACGGCTCGCCGTCTTCACGACAGATGCTGACCCGGTACCGCTGGCCAAGACCGCACGTCACGCTACACACACTCCACGCGCCCCAGCTCAGAGGCTCGCCGACTGCACATGCGCAAAGCGGAAAGAATGCAATTTTGTTTCTAATATTAAAAGAAAAATGAAATGATTGACTGATTAAGTGCTTATCAATTTGATTTCTTACTATAATTATCCTCGATCAGATGTTTTAGGGTTTCAAATTGAACGATGACGGTGAAGAGATCCTCGATTAAATACTCGAAGAGCGTCATCAAATAATTATCTAAACGACAAGAATAAGTATAAAATATGATGAAGAAATAATTTATTATCGTCGAAAATATAACAACAATTATCAAACGATCGATCCGTTCATTGATTGGCTGGTTGATTACTTCTTTGGTTGATTGGTTGGTATAGCACATTCACATAATTATCAGAACAAAGGGACCCCAAACTACAAATTCTTGATTCCAAAGAATTGGAAAGGAAAGGAAGGGGCCAGCGTCTAGGCGATCAATTAACCAAACGAAGTGAGAAAACGGCAATGAGATCATTTCAAGCCAACGTACCAAGGACAGAGTTGAAAGAATAAGGGCCCAAACTTATCCCCAAGAACAAGAGGTATTCTAACGCAGATCTCAGGATGAGTGTGTCAAGACACAGATGAATTAAAAAAAACCTCCACAAAATTCATTATCTCTCTATATGGCAGTCTGCTGTCTGTATGTCTGTTTCTCTCTTGCATAATAATCTATATATAATGGAACTAGGGGAAAATGAGGACCATCTAACCGAGCATTTCTAGACCGCCAAGGCACAAAGTTGTAAATTGCCCTAAAGATTGGAATGACAACACCAAAACAGTGTTTTGGGAAAATTTAAGGCAAAAATGTGATTAATATTTTCTCAAAAGATAAAGGTGAAGGTGCGAAGTACTTCCTGTAAGCAAAGCGTGACAAAGGTGGCAGGAAGTACGCATACAATTTCGGCGGCTACAGATTTAAAACCCTTTGGAATAGATCTACATGTTATAGTGTAAACTCTAAGTAAAGAGTCTGAAAAAGTTGTTTTGACAAAAGATTTAGGCCTAGGGCCTAGATATTTTCAACACCTAGAGATCTAGACTCAAATCAGAAGGTTTAGATCTAGATCTAGATTTTACTTTTAGGCTTAAAATTTGAAACGAATTTAAGATGTAGATCTAAATTCAATTTTTAGAATTATAGAGATATATGAATTGTAGGTAAAGATATATAGATATAGGCATATATCTAGATATGTTATAAGTAAAAGGATAGACATCAAGACCATATAAAAAGCCTTTTTAATAAACACACTCACCTCAGCCCTGGCAAATTGATATTAGGATCCCTTCGCAGGGCGGAGTTTTCAGCTTGTAATAATAATAATAATAATAATAATAATAATAATAATAATAATAATAATAATAATAATAATAATAATAATAATAATAATAATAATAATAATAATAATAACGACAACAACAACAACAACAACAACAACAACAACAACAACAACAACAACAACAACAACAACAACACCAACCTTCTTCATGTGTTTTCTTCTTCTCGGCAACGTAAGCCATCTCCTCCACAGGCTCAACGTTTTCCCCGTTGTCTTCAACTTGTATCCCTCTAGCAATCTCGGTCCCGCTATCACTTTCATTTTTATCATCTTCTTCATCGTCATCGAGATCCGGCTGGGGCTCCTCCATCTCGTAGTCCTCGAGATTCTCGCCGTCGTCGTAATCGTCTTCGTTCACGAAGCTGTCGTCCAACTCGAGGTCGTCGTAGCGCTGCTTCTGCTTCTGCTGCTGCTGTTGTCGCAGACTTCTCTTAAAAATTCGCGGTGACCGATGGGCCCATGGCGGTGGCGGATGGTACTTGTACAACCCCGGGACCTCTTCGACGGGCTCGTAAAAACCGGAAACGTAAGGTGGCGTTTGGATGAGACGTCGGCGAAGAAGATTCTCCTCACCCTCGTAGAGGTCGTACTCGTTGATCTCGTTGAAGTCAGCATCGAAATAATCGGGATCGGCACCTAGAAGCATGCCGGCGCCGTACGGCAGCTCTCTCTTCTTGAGGTGCTCTTTCTTTCCTTCGCGCTCAGTCTGCTTTGCAAGGGTCGGAGAAGCATCTGGCTTGGCTTCCTTGACCCGTCTTGATTTTGCAGGCTTTGAGATTTCAGCTATGACCGTAGGTTCAACGCTTGGGTCTGGACCGAATATTTTTTCAAGCTCTTTTTTACTTACTGCTTTTTTCAACGCCTTAACTTTATATTTTGTATGGCGGTTTTTATCAAGTGCTGGCTTACTCTTCTTCTGAAATTTCGAAATAGCTTTCTTTTGGCCGGGGGATAATCTCAAGTGCTTCTTAAGCGGAAATGTGCGATGAATTCTCTTCTTTTTGGAATAGTTTGGTCGAGTTGGCAACTGTCCTCGCTGAACCATGTCCGTTTTCTTTCCGGCATGACGGCGTTTCCGAGCCCCGTGTGACAGACGTTCCACGGCGGCGCTTGTGTACACCAAAGGCCTATCGTCCGGACCATCTTCCGTGCGCTCTATGACTTTCTTGAGGACATCGGAGGCAGCTGCAATCCTGGAATCCTCCCGCTTGAGGTTGCTGTTGAGGGCGTACTCGGCCTGTGACATGGGGAAACTGGCGAGGAGTTCCTTCAGTTGCCTCTCCAGGTCATACTCCTCGTCCGTCATCGGATCCTTCTCTGGCTTTATGCCGAGCTTCTTCTTATGCTTCTCCTTTTCCTTCTCGTCCAACCAGTTACTCCAACTCAAATCACGCAGCCGCCTAGTCCTAAGGTTTCCTTGCTTATACAACGCGTGGAAAAGACTCTTAATCAACATCTCAAAACTAGCGAGTCGAGAATCTTGACTTCTTGGTCTCGAATCGAGATGAAAAAGACGAGATGGGTCTGTGGCTAAGGAGTCATCTGAAGAATTGATCAATGGCTTCAAGCTCATGAAATAGTGCATTAAATCTTGTTCTGACATCTCTGAGAATGGGTTAGTATTGATAAAGTGCCTGTCAATGCCAAAATCATCATTTTCTCTATCAGTTCCTTCGAATAATCCAAGCTTACGCTCTATGATATCGGCTTTTTTCGTCAGCTGCGCAAGCGCCTCAGTTATTTCACTAAGACTTATTTGGGGCGATCTTTCCAAACCATGCATATTGTTCTCATTCTCACCGACGCCAATCTCATGAATCAAACTGGAATCTGGGAATCTGTTCTTATTTCTAGATTCTAAATCCCTCTGAAAAAGTTGGGGAGACGTCCCAAACAATACATCTTTGGACATTAAGAAATGTGGATTTAAAATTTTGTAGGTCAGCGGAACACGTGGAACGTGTCCGAAAAACTTTCTCGGGCGAATTTTGTCCGCCTGCATGAGTTTACTCAACAAGTATTTCATTTTTCTAGGATGAAACCTTCCTACTGCCTCGCTATTTCTGCTTTCAGCATCGTGGATATCAGGAAAATGAAAATCGCCGCTACTTAGTACTTTTCGATTGGAAGGATTTCTGTTGAGAAACACACCTCTCAAGTTCAAAGGATTGTATTCTCTATTGACTCCTTTTCTGAGTTTTCTGAGAATACCTTTTAAGCGGTCAATGGTACGCGCTGTTATAGCGTCTACCTTTTTATGAATATCTATATTCCGAAATAAATTTTCTTTCTTTAAGCGGTGTAAGAAATCCATCACGTCAAAGTGGTCCAAGGCCAAATTTTTAGCTCTGGTGGCAGGATCGAGACCTGAAGGTCCAATTAAAAAGTCCGTCTTGCGACCGTCTTGCCATTCACGTTTCAAAGGTTTAAGAGAAAATCGCGAACTGCGGAGAAACCCGTTGCGGAAATCTCCTGTTTTCCGGTTCGATGGGTAGATTCCGATAACGCGCTCTTCAGGTATGCGAGAAAGAATAAACTCTAAAAGTGTTTCTTTTTGTGGTTGTGCGATGTCAGCTGGAGATGTATTAGACACCTTTTTAAATACTCTTCCCTCGGTGGAATTGCGAGTTGTCCCATTACTATCATTTCTGTCGTAGGGTTTGTCGCTGTTGAAACCGTTGATATTCGGATTAAGTTTTGATATTCCACCGAAAGAAGAATTTTCGTGCACTGGCGTAGAATTATTTTTTACGTTCTGTGCCGGAGAAGTAAATTCGACGCTTTGTCCTCTATACACTGTCTGTCTTCTGAACCACGGAATGCTTTGGAAGAAAGACGGTAACAATGTCTTGGAACTATTTTCATCCCTTTCCCGTGTCAACTTGTTTTGTGTACAATGTTTGCAACCTGAACGCTGTCCATCGTCACTTTCCGAAGTATACTCACCTCCATCAGTTGAGTTTACAACAGTCGCCTGCCTGTCACTAAATATCGTGTGCGAAGATTCCGGTAAAATAGTTTTTTTAGAAAAGAGCATTGGTTTTATCTCGACCAGTTCATCCTCAGAGTCTGGTGACGTATTGTTCATATTGATTTTAGAGCCGGTAATTGCACTATGCTCCTGAGAAGGATTTTGCTCAAGACCGATGCTAGGTTGGAATGAGCGCTTGTGTCTTCGAAGTCGTTTCGCTTCGCTACCTCTCGACTGATGATGCCTCTGTCGTAGTCTGGACTCTATCAAAGATTTCATGTTGTCTACTTTGTGCTCCAGTCTAGTCATGGTCTTTACTAATTCCTCTCTACCGTTTTTGGGGACCATCTTTTTCGGGGTTTTGACAACAACAGCATCGTTTCTGCGGCTATTTTCGTCCATGACGCGTTTGATGGCGGCCTTAGCCTCCTGGTCTTTGAGAACTTTGGAAAGTTTTCTCGGGTGTGGAACCTCGTCAGTGCTGCCTTCGATTCTCCTCCGTATCTCCGCAGCGTGCCCCTCTAGCACTTGCTTCTCCTTGCGTATTTTCCTCGCCTGTTCCTTATACCACTCGTCCTTCTTCTTTTTCACCCTCTCTAAATTCGACGTCTCAGTGGCGCCTTTGTGAGGTCTCTTTGAAGGTTTGCCGTGGGTGACAGCATATTTTCCTTTCTCTCTCCTTCCTGGCATGGCTTTCACCGCCTGCTTCTCAAGCACCGGAAGTTTTGGTACAACGGCTGGTTCACTAGCTTCTACTGGCGGATATACACTTTGCTCCTCGAAGCTGCCCACCTCTGGGCTCATATCTGTAAACCCAACGTCTTCCTCCATTGGAACAAAATCGACGTCTTCTTTTCCCTCCACATCATCACCAATTTCGTCTTGAACAACTTCGCCAGTTTCATAAGGAGCAGCACCACTTTCTACATAATCCACATTGACCTCTTCACTATCACCAATCTCATTTTCAACTACACCATTTACGTCAACACCGACATCATTCGCAACATCGTCTTGATCAACTACAGCTACATCGACATCATCACTTGGGACATCACTTTCGATATCTTCCATTGCACCATCAACATCCTCGTTCACGGCCAAGTCTTCGACGGGTGTGTCGGCACCGTCTGACTCAGTTTCTAAAGACTCTCTAGTCACGCGACTCAACGCTTCGTCTCTAGCATCTTTATTTCCAACAGACTGGATCGTATCGATGTAAACCCCTTTCCCTAATCCGCCGTTTAAATTGGCAACATCTTCGGCTCCAAATAGAAACTCTTTAGATGAACCGCCAATGTTTTCCTTATCATTCTCCACCTTGGTTTCTGTTTTATCTCTTCCTGGTGACATTTCGCGATCCCATTGCCTCTGGTCCACTCCCCCAGAATGTTTGCGAATGTGTCCCCCTATCCTCGTGCTATTGGCTTTTTCTAACCCAAGCGGCGGAGAACTCATCTCCCATCTATCACTGGCGGTGATCGAAAAGTCTTCGTCTCCATTGTTACTCTCCCCTGTAATTTTCTCTCCCGCAAGTACTTTGCCACTTCTCTGGACAGTGTTATCTTTTAGTCCGTCGACATGGACTTTGTAAGTATTATTTGTATCGGACATAGAGAAGCTAACAGAGGGAGCATCTCGTTTTCCAAGTCGATGATGCGGTCGCCTCCTTCTACTTCTTCTCCTGAATCTTTTGACAGTTTCTCCAGTTTCGTCTCCCATTTCTACGATACCATTATTCTGATGAGAAAGGGTCCTGTTCTCATTACCTGAATTCCCGCCCTCGTCGACGAATGCGTCTCTTTTTCCGCGTCTATTTTGCTTCCTGCTTTTTCTAGTCTGCCTCTTTACTCTGTCCATGTCGCTCTCTTCATCGACACTGCCATCGCCTCCGAGTTGCTGCCAGTCAGAATCCGCATCTCTCTTGACCTTGCTTTGACTCAGCCCTCCTATATCCCTCGACGATCTACCTCCAGTGGTGGCCCAACGAATGTCCTTTTCATGAGGACTGCGTCTCCTGCGCAGATCAGGCTGCGTCTCCTCCAGGGGTACCGGCATGGTGAGACGCCACTGAACTCCTGGACCAGGTTGCATGTTTTTCAGCAACTCTCTGGTGTGTACAATGCCTTGTGGATCATCGGTGTCTTTCTCTAGACCAGGGCCTGATTCTGGATGTAGCAAGGAAAAGAGAAAAAAAGATCGATATTTATATTTCTATATTATTTTCTATTATCTTAACTATTACGTTTGTATGCTAATATATATGGACTCACCTTTGGAAAACATATTTTTAAAAGCAGCCAAGATAAATCAAATCTACGAGGGCAGGCTGATAATTAAGTTCCGTTTAATCATAACTTTTTAATTTTTCACAGCATATACATAAACAATACGTCAAACGAAAGCTTAATATCTCAGCTACATACTTAGCACTCTATTTTTCGATGTAGTCACCGTCGCGATCAACACACCGCCTCCAACGTTTCACTAGTTGGCTCACGCCGTCAGCGAAGAATTCAGACGGCTGTCCACGGCACCATCTGCGAACATCTGCGATAACTTCCTCATCATTGTCTTGGTGATGGCCCTTCAGGTACTTCTTGAGTTGGGGAAACAAATAATAGTCAGAGGGGGCAAGATCGGGGCTGTATGCAGGGTGAGGTAGGGTCGTAAGTTCCAGCTGCCTTAAGGCGTCCTGAGTTTGGCGACTGGTGTGCGGGCGCGCATTGTCGTGTTGCAGGATTGAGTCCTTATCACGCCGAATACGTCTGAGTCGGAGTTTGAGAGCTCGGAGTGTTGAAATATATCAGAGTTCACAGTTTGCCCTTGCTCCAGAAATTCCATGTGGACCACTCCCTCCATGTCCCAGAAAACGGTGAACAAGACCTTTCTTGCAGAGGCAACAACCTTGAACTTCCTTGGACTTGGAGAAGTTTTGTGCCTATACTCCATCGATTGGGCTTTACATTCTGGATCGTAGTGGTGGACCCAGGATTCGTCTCCAGTCACAATGCGTTGCAGAAATGCTTCTCCTTCTGCATTGTAACGCTTTAAGAGTTGAGTACACATGTCCTTTCTCTGCGCTTTCATCTCTACAGTGAGCTGTCTTGGGACCCAACGGGCAGAGACTTTTCGGTAACCCAGTACAGTTGTGGCGATATGGTGCACTCGTTCTTTCGAAATGCCTACTTCATCTGCAATTTCCTTTTGCTTGACCCTTCGATTAGCTCTAATCATGCAGTCAACTTTCTCTCGATGAGCCGTGTCCGATGCGGAAAGGGGCCTACCCGAACGCTTTCGATCACGCAGAATTGTCTCTCTGGGGTCTTCCCCTTTAAAAATTCTCACCCATTTGCGAACTGCACAGTCTGAAATGCACATTTCACCATAAACTGTCTTCATTCTTGCATGAATGTTTGCAGCAGAACATCCCTCAGCTGCCAAAAACTCGATAACAGAGCGCTGTTTGATGAGAAGGTCATTGGAAGTCGCCATTGTCTCATAAACATGGCTACCACATCATGTGTTGCGCGTCACTGCATTATGAGCACGAATGACGTCACACAAACTTGTTGTTATAGTTAAGTCTAGAAAAATGGTTCGAGAGTATATGTATGAAATTTTAGGTCGATGTGACGAAAATTGACCTAGTTATTAGCAAACGGAACTTAATTATCAGCCTGCCCTCGTATATTTTGACATACGCAGCCTTTGGCACCTCATGAAAGGGAATTTTTTATTCTACTAAAAAACTGAAAAAAAAACCCACATTTATAGCGATAGAATTTTCGTGAACAGAGATATTTCATTCAAAAGATTTTTAAAAATTAATATTATCAAATGACCATTTGGTCTACTTTTTTTTTATAAAGGCTGTTGCCAATTTACAATTTTCCAATTTCTCTAGAGAGTGCATACGCCAATTGTTTTGTTGACGTTAAAATTGTTAGTTAGCACAAAAGATATTCATTTTTAATGGTTGCATGATTGTTTTTACCTTTACAGGGTCAATTTCTTTCCATTGATACAATAATTCTGCCAATCTTCAATATATTGATGTACTTGAGTTTCAGACTTTGCATAAAGAACAATTATTATGTGCATATGGTTCTTATATAGAGACACACTGAGGCTAACTCTTTCTTTCAAAGAATTATGATGGTTAAAATAGCTGTGTTGATACGACGTGGTGATGAAAAGGATTCCTTTACATAGCAATTATGACATGAAAGTATACGAATAATTTTAATGTAAGTTTGAATGTTTCACTACTGTTGCCTGAGAAAAATCTCCATGAAAATAAAGTGAGACCGTTGGTGAGCATGAATAAAGGCCTATAACCGTTAACTTTAAAATTGATCTTGTGTCCATGAAAAAGGCCCCAGCAGTTCGCCAAGTGATCAAGGGCATATAAGTTGAGTTTCCAGAGACTCTGGGATATCGAGATGAGTTTCAAGACACTTTGATACACCGAGATGAGTTTCAAGACACTTTGAGACATCGAGATGAGTTTCAAGACACTTGGAGACATCGAGATGAGTTTCAAGACACTTGGAGACATTGACACGAGTTTCAAGACACTTGGAGACAATGAAATGACTTTCAAGACACTTGAAGACATCGAGATGAGTTTCATGACACTTGGAGACATCGAAATAAGTTTCAAGACACTTCGAGACACCGAGATGAGATTTAAGACACTTGGAGACAATGGGATGAGTTTCAGAACTCTTGGAGACATCGATTGAGTTTCTAAACAATTGAAGACATCGACATGAGTTTCAAGACACTTCGAGACATCGAGTTAAGTCTCAATACACTTGAAGACATGGAGATAAGTTTCGAAACACATGGAGACATCGAAATGAGTTTCAAGACACTTGGAGACATCGAGATAAGTTTCAAGACACTTGGAGACATCGAGATGAGTTTCAAGACACTTGGAGACATCGAGATAAGTTTCAAGACACTTTGAGACATAGAGATGAGTTTCAAGACACTTGGAGACATCGAGTCGAGATAAGGGACAAGAAGCTATGAGTCAGCGACATGAGTTTAATACTGTTATTCGATCATGTAGTTTTTTTGCATCTTGTCAGTGCCAACGTGCATTGTAGAATAGAAAATTTGAATGAGGGTAAATCTAGAAAGACTATGAATCTAGAAAATGAGTCGAAAGAAAGTGACGCGAAAACTTTAATATGCACGTAGATTTGGCGCAATAAACTTGAGAAGATTGGCCGCATTGGTAGCGTGGATCAGAGGCTGTTGTGCCGGATTTTGAAGCTGGTGCTGGCGGGTTCGATACTAGTCAGTTGCATGGTGCTATAAGTTGATCTATTCATTTCCTCACCCGTTTTTGGTGCGTATCTTTGGGGTAGCGGATGCCGGATGGATTAGATCTATGTACATTGCTTTATTTAGTTGCATCATGTTTGTATTTCAAGAGTAAGAACTTAGTTTTGTTTATTGAACACAGCCCGCACTTGTATAGCCTAGATTCTTCTGGAATCTCCGACCTAGTTCTAGCATAGTAATGATCTCGTCACCTCTTGTTTACCTTTGTTTTGATTGGTTGCTAATTGCTAATAACGTGTAACAAGAATATTCTCTTTTACGATTTATGTAATTCCTTTTCTGGATGATTTGACAAGATTTTGCATAAAAAAGAGTCAACACCAAGTTAACCTACAGTGAGTTTAAGAGTGTACAGTGATTGTAGAGTCAAGCTCTTGTGTTGGATTAGACAGTTTGCAATTTTTACTTGCGGACTTCAGACTTATTTTCTACGGACGAGTCGTGTGATTGGCTATGTAGACAAACAGAGCATAACAGATCACCCCATCAAAATCTGTTACATCAATGCTATGGGGGAAATATAATTCCCACTATAATTCTTGTAAATCGCGCCTGCTCAAAAACGGTATTCTATTATTAAATTATTTTGTAAAATGCTAGTGATCAGCTGCCGCTGCCGATTTAGCGTCGGCATAAATTTTAAATTTTTTCTCGGAAATTTTAAATCCATCGGGAAAAAGATTTAAAGGTTTGAGCAGCCTGCAGTGCTTGAAAAGACATTACAAATATTGTTTTTGAACGCTGTAAAAGATAGTGTAAGGGTGTCGTAAGTCTGACTAAGGCTTTAGTTTGATATGCAGAAAGAGCTTGAGATCCCCGTGTTGCGGGCAAGTCTAAAATTATGAAACAAAGAAAAATCAAACAAATCATATTGAAATTATAATAGACTAATGCAGCTGGAATTTGAAAAAAAAAAATGTGTGTGTGTCTCGGAAAAGAGGGGGGGGGGGAGGGCTTGATTCCTCTCACCTGATGGTTTTGGTGTTGTGGTCCCAGCTTTTTTTTCCGGAGGTGCGTCCACAGGTGGCACTTCCACAACCACGACTTTGGTTGGAAGCGAGTCTGATTGAGGTGGAAATTCTTTGCTGAAAACAATCTGAGGTGAAAAAAAACAACAAAAACAAATGGAGATCGGCAATATAATCCGATATCAATAAATGCGCGGTACCTTATCGAATATATATATATATATATATATATATATATATATATATATATATATATATATATATATATATATATACATATATATATATATATATATATATATATATATATATATATATATATATATATATATATATATATATATATATATATATATATATATCTTTTTATATGGACACATTTTCAAAATTTCACAGTAAAAATTGAAAAGTCCTGAATGGTTAAGCAACAAGCTCAATGCAATGCAATACTGGCATATATCTAGTATTTATTCCCTAAATTTAGATTTGGTCTTTTCAAAAAAAAATTTTTTGTTTTTTGTTTTTTTTTGTTTTCCTTCCTTCTGACCCCATAGATCCAGTTTTGATATAGATATAATACTAGAACTGTAAGGAAATTTAAAAGCAGTAGTAACAACAGCAGCACAGACTTTTATCTTTATCCCTATGAAGACTATTAAAAGAGACTAAGAGGTCTTGATCTATGTGAGTTTAAAAGATCTCCATTTTTTTTTAAATTTTTTTTTAACATTTGAGTAGTTCCTAACTAAATGTTGAGCCCTTTAAAAACACCAGAACAAACAAAGAGAAGTGTGCCGTAATTTTTGTATTTTTCCAACCACCTGATTTAACCTCGTATTTTAATGAGCGTCACCAGATCTACATCTATAACTATTCCGGAAACCAAAGAACTTACGCCAAAAAGGAAGCAAGACGCCAAAATACGAAACATTAAAGGAACATCCATCAACGCTTTCTGGGAATTCCAATTTTCATTTAACCGTAGCTCTATATTTTGCCAGCGTCTAGATCTAGATCTATAGTGATTCTAAAGTTTGGCCTTTAAAAGCACCATTGTGCCATTATTTTATTTTTACCCAGTAGGGCTGGGTATAGATTTAGATTAAATCAATTTGAAATCTTATACGATTTTTTTTTTAATTAAGATTGTGAGGTAACATTAATTACAGAGCAGTATTTATATAGCGTCAATAGACTCCAAGGAAACTAGGTTTTTGTGATCTATCAACTGTAACCGTTTGAAACTGGTGCGGAAAAGCGCAAAGGCAATTTTTCGATTTGAGACAAGCATCTAAGTGAAGATCAGAGGGTGATTAAGAAAATAAAAATCATTTTAAAAGATCCTGAATTATGAGAACGGAAAAACAGAGAGAGAGAGAGAGAGAGAGAGAGAGAGAGAGAGAGAGAGAGAGAGAGAGAGAGAGAGAGAGAGAGAGAGAGAGAGAGACAGACAGACAGACAGACAGACAGACAGACAGACAGACAGAGACAGACAGAGACAGAGGTAGACTGACAGACAGAAAGAGAGAAAGATACGAAGAGAACGACAGAGAGAGAAGGAAAGACGACGAAAAGAGAGAGTGAAAAGAAAAAAGAGGAGGAGGCATGGAGGCAAAAGGAAGAGGGAGGCATATAGAGAGCGAGAGTCATAAAGAATAGAGAGAGCTGATGAGGGGAACAGACAGAACGATAGCCGCCAAGAAGCAATGATGTGTACTAGGATAGCTAGAGAGAAAAAGAGAGGGGGGAGGGGGGAGGAAGAGAGAGAGAGAGAGAGAGAGAGAGAGAGAGAGAGACAGACAGACAGACAGACAGACAGACAGAGACAGAGAAAAGGGAGGAGACAGTAGAGAGGGAAAGAGAAAGATAGACAAAGATACAAAAACAGAGAAATGGCGATTAAAAAATCACCGAAAAGACACAAAGCAGAGAGAGAGAGAGAGAGAGAGAGAGAGAGAGAGAGAGAGAGAGAGAGAGAGAGAGAGAGAGAGAGAGAGAGAAAGAGAGAGATAGAGAGAGAGATGGAGGGAGGGAGGGACGGAGATAGAGAGAATAAACAAGTATCTCAACAACAGAAATCGGAGTTTTACTCCGGTGTAATTTTATAAAATGATGAACATCTAAAATATGCACACACATACCAGGTACATATAATTGTTACACGTCTTCCATCTATGGCTCGGTCAGACCAAGTATACTTTTTTTTTAAGTCACAGCCTCATTTTGCGATATTACAATCTCTTTGAATTAAAGATGCACGACTTTTACAATACTTGATGGGTACATTGACTTCCTCGTAGTATTTTCCTATTCCAGGAAAAGTTATATCTAAACCTGAGGGAAAAATTACTTGCGATTACTCTGTGTGTTAGTTTGGCGATTTTGAGCTTGAGTCGATTCTTACGCGACCTTGGTAGAGAAGAGCTTAGCAAGTTTCTTTAAATAGCTCGGGTCGCAACATCGATTCTCCACGTCAGTTCTCTCCACGTCTCCGGATTGATGGAGCGAGAGGTTTTTACACGCTATTTTTGTCTGAAACTCGTGATAGATGTCAGCGTTGCCATCCCACTGAATCGATCTAGTTAAAACAACGACTACACGCGACAGGTAAGATGCTAAGAATATATTTCTAAGAAATTCATTTAAATGAAAAAAATTGCGATAGATCTGCTGGTACTAGTTGCATATTGAATCCTTTTTTTTTTTTAAATAGACACACCCATAGTCATACCTCCTCAAAGCTTTAGCTTTCACGCAGACCTGCACAGAGTGTTTCCTTGTAAGGTTAAGTTCATTCAAATTATTTTAAGTAACAAGGTCAAGCCAATATACAACATGCACAAACTGGCTACGCTTGCTAACGTCACAAACTGGGTTTCCCGCAACAATTCTATTGCTAGCTGGTTTTTCTTTCTCTCTCATGATTCAAACATGAATGCAATAATGCAATGTTATGCACCCGTCTGGTAACAGGGGTATTTTTTTTCTGTGCTAAACAGAATGCTATGTGCGAAATCAGTGTACCGAATTGAATGAAGGTTGAATTATTATCACTAATATTATTATTATTATTATTATTATTATTATTATTATTATTATTATTATTATTATTATTATTATTATTATTATTATTATTATCACCATTATTATTATTATTATTATTATTATTATTATTATTATTATTATTATTATTATTATTATTATTATCATTATTGTTATTACTTTTTTGCTGTACAAAGTAAAGACCCAGGCAAAACTAGGGCCACCAACTGTCTACAATGCGTCTTAGACAGGCATGTCTTTGTACTGGTTTTAGCATACAGCTCTTCTTCATGACCTGTGCTGTACCAGGTCAGTTAGGCCTTGCCCGACTGTAGCATCAGGGCTGGACGGAGCTCTGTTAGGTGCAAGGCTAGCTAGATCTAGATCTACTATCATTCTAGAACTAGTTATCCAAGTCAAGGTCATTTCGAACGTTGGATAGCAGTGGACTAACCCTATCTGTTTATCTTTCTGTGCTGCGTTTGGTTTTGCCATATAAGGTAAAACCTTTCGTGTCCACGGCAGTGCGGTATAGTAAGTTGCTATTTTAGGGTTTAGCCTTTAGAGTTTGCAAAGATTCATACAGGTGATGATTAAAAAGAAAATAATTGTCCCATGAGGATTAGTCATGAAAGCTTTTCCAAACAATGTGTATCTGCATCCTTTATAACAAAGTGGACGAAATCTTACAAGCAGACTCGGAGCAACTGGAAGCAAAAGAGGTACCGGTATGTAGAGGACTGACATCTTAACTACTATCTAAGTACTGTGCGAAACAGGATATTGGCACTTAAAGATGGAAGTATGCAAATTCGTGTCTGTCAATCTAGACTAGTCTAAACTTATCAAGTAAAAGGCAAGAGTGTAGTTTCAATCGCAAGAATATTTTGCATCCATAGCTACCATGGATGCATAATAATAACCAGTATATAGATCTATACTAATTATCTAAATCTAAATCTGTTTTCACAGAATATTTAAAGGCATCAATTACTATTTGATATTTTCCGCAAACAAGGTGCGAAATTTAGCTACACACAACCACACACATATAAACACATACAAATTCGTTGCGCTGTTATGCTGTATTATTTAAAAAAATTATCGACTGAGTTTTTCTGATTTGCCAGCATCCGCATGCAAAGACTGGTGTATATTATTAAGTCGCCATACTTTCGAATCTCTAAAAATGCAGACATTTTTTTCCGATTTTATTACACTAAGCCTTTTTTCAACCACGGCTCATCACTGCTTGTAGATGTAATCTAGTAATAATAATAAGGATGATGATGATGATGATGATGATGGCTATTATTATTATTATTATTATTATTATTATTATTATTATTATTATTATTATTATTATTATTATTATTATTATTATTATTATTATTATTATAACATTACTACTACTACTACTACTACTACTACTACTACTACTACTACTACTACTACTACTACTACTACTACTACTACTACTACTACTACTACTACTACTACTACTACTACTACTACTACTACTACTACTACTACTACTACTACTACTACTATTGGCACCATCAAGATAACTACCAGTATTACTTGGTGAAGCTTCTAGTGCTAGTAGTAGCAGTAGAAGGAGCAGCAGCGGCAGTAGTAGTAATAGTAGTAGTAGTAGTAGTAGTAGTAATAGTAGTAGTAGTAGTAGTAGAAGTAGTAGTAGTATCTGTAACAATTAATAATGTAGTTGTAGCAGCAGCAGTAGCAGCCGCAGTAGTAGTAGTAGTAGTAGTAGTAGTAGTAGTAGTAGTAGTAGTAGTAGTAGTAGTAGTAGTAGTAGTAGTAGTAGTAGTAGTAGTAATAGTAGTAGCAGCAGCAGCAGCAGCAGCAGCAGCAGTAGTAGTAGTAGTAGTAGTAGTAGTAGTAGTAGTAGTAGTAGTAGTAGTAGTAGTAGTAGTAGTAGTAGTAGTAGTAGTAGTAGTAGTAGTAGTAGTAGTAGTAGTAGTAGTAGTAGTAGTAGTAGTAGTAGTAGTAGTAGTAGTAGTAGTAGTAGTAGTAGTAGTAGTAGTAGTAGTAGTAGTAGTAGTAGTAGTAGTAGTAGTAGTAGTAGTAGTAGTAGTAGTAGTAGTAGTAGTAGTAGAAGAAGAAGAAGAAGAAGAAGAAGAAGAAGAAGAAGAAGAAGAAGAAGAAGAAGAAGAAGAAGAAGAAGAAGAAGAAGAAGAAGAAAGAAGAAGCATTTGCATTTATTTATTTATTTGTTGTTGTTGTTTACCAGATTTCCGATCTGGATTCCTAGATCTAAACATTTACGGAAGAAATGGATCAAACTTGGATCCTACTGGGCGTTGCCGTGATCCTGATCCTGGCATTTCTCGTAACCCGTTACACAGCCTGGTCAGTTCGGCATGTTCTGCCTGACCTGGACATCGACACGCCTCCTTACTCGAAGATCTTTGGCCACTTTTTGGAGGGCATCAAGTATGGGATATTTGATGTGCAGTCTCGCCACTACAATTTGTTTAAGGACAAAAAGGTTGACGGCTTGTTTTTTCCGAATAGGTTTATCCTTAATTTTTCTTAAAATAAGAATCGTCTATTGAAATCGATTTGTAATGTAAAGAAATGAACTAATGAATGGAAACAGTTCGAGGCCAATGGAAGATAGACTTAGAAAAAGAGAGAGAGAGAGAGAGAGAGAGAGAGAGAGAGAGAGAGAGAGAGAGAGAGAGAGAGAGAGAGAGAGAGAGAGAGAGAAGGGGAAGGGAGGGAGAGAAAGCATGAGAATAAAGGTATGTGCCTGTGTCTATGACTGTATCCTTTCTTCTCTTTAACAATCATTACCCCTCATCCCCCCCTCTCCTCTACCTCTCCTTCTTTTTCTATCTCCCCCTCTGTCTGTCTGTCTATCTGTCTGTCTGTCTGTCTGTCTGCCTGTCTGTCTCTCTCTTTCTCTCTCTCTCTCTCACACACACACACACACACTCTCAACCTGTTTCTTTCTCTCTCGCATTCTCACCGGCGTCGTCTTTTATGCCTGAGAAATCTATTATTCTTGTACTGCTCTATTTTCTAGCCTTTTCATGTTTCTGATATTGATCTCTCTTCTTATCATAATATTAGGTGTATGGTCTTTACGAATTCAAGACGCCTGTGATAGTTCTTCGCGACCTTGACCTCATCAAGGACGTATGCGTGAAGCACTTTAACAACTTTGTGGACCGCCGAGTGCTCTTGAACCTTGACCCGCCCTTTCATCAGACTCTGCTGGCGATCTACGGCGACCACTGGAAGAAGGTGCGCAGTGCAGTGACCCCAACATTCAGGTATGGATATGTTCCACTTTCTATTTATATTCATTTTGTTTTGTTTTTGCGAATTTATTGCGTCATAGAAGCTGACACTAATTATGTATTAGGTATTATGAAAACATTCTCTATTCGCAATAATTAGTGATGGTGGTTTTTCTTTAATTTATTATATTATCTTGTATAATTGCAAGATCTGATCCATTTTCTAATTTTTCTTTTTATTTTGCGCATTGATCGCGTCATAGAAGCTGACACCAATTAAATAGCGTGTTAGGTATTGGGGAAAAAATCTCTATTCGCAATCTTTTGTTACATTGGTTTATCTATAATTATTGTATAATTTTTTTTTTATAATTACAAGAATTGCAACATTCTATTTTGATTATGTTTGAGTCGTATTTTTAATGATTAAACCAGCTTAAATGGTTCGGTAAGCCCACGAGTTAAAGTAGACTGCTTACCTTTTCTTGGGATTATCAAATGTTGAGTTTGCTTCCTTTGCTCTTAACGCAAATAAATGTGCGCAAAAGCCTAATAATATAAACCAATCATTATTTACAATTACACCATTGCTTTCATGGGAAACATTTCACGACGTATATATAACGCATTTCATTACCAAAAATTCCATCCTTTTCCCACTCCCCACTTCTCAGCTCTGGCCGACTTAAAAAGATGTGTCGCCACATAGAAAGCAACGCCAAACGTCTCCAGCGGTATCTAGACGAGAAACAGGAGAGCAATCAGGAGATCGAACTGAAAGAAATAATGTCCAGACTGACCATGGACACCATCGCCAGCACTGGGTTTGGTCTGGACACAGACTGTCTCAACCAGCCGGACAATGAGTTCTCCCAGAACGCCAAGGCCTTCACCAACCCGAACGTGGCCGTGCTCATCGTGACTCTGATGTTTCCCTTCTTGGGCAAGATGATGGAGTCGGTGGGCTTCAAGTTCCTGCCCCAGAGGGCAGCCGGCTTCTTCGAGAAGGTCGTGGACGCGGCTCTGCAGGAGAGACGGGAGAGCGAGAACGCCGGGAAGATGCACGACTTTCTAGACCTGATGATCAACGCCGAGGAAGATACGGAAGGCGAGGCCAGTGAGACAGACAAGGGGTCAGGCCGTCTCAGTCGAAGCGAGATATTAGTAAGTGTAGAAGTTCTAAGTTCTCGTAGTCTTTCTCATTGTCTCTCTACATTGCATCTTTCTTTCTCTCTCTCTCTCTCTGTCTCTCTCTCTCTGTGTCTCTCCCCCCCCCTCCCTCTCTCTCTCTCTGATAATCAAAGCCAAGAACAATAATAATAATAATAATAATAATAATAATAATAATAATAATAATTATTATTATTATTATTATTATTATTATTATTATTATTATTATTATTATTATTGTTTTTGTTGTTGTTGTTGTTGTTGTTGTATTAGTAGTAGCAGTGATGGTGGCGGTGGTGGTAGTAGTAGTAGCAGCAGTAACAGCAGCAGCAGCAGCAGTAGAAGGAGAAGAAGAAGAAGAAGTAGTAGTAGTGGTAGTGGTGGTTGCAGAAGTGGTATTATTATTATTATTATTATTATTATTATTATTATTA
>JAWDGP010001377.1:252500-255000 GCA_033675545.1 Elysia crispata
CTAGAAAATCTCTGCCGGATTCGTGTCTCTTGGCCAGCCTTAGGCCGGTCCTAGCTCGCACCGGACATGCTTGATGTGTTTTTCGACACTGTTGAAAAGACCGTCCTGACAAGTCTGTAAGTAGGCTGGGCCTACAGAGCGACAATGTTGAAAAGGCCGTCTGACAAGTCTGTTAGCAGGCTGGGCCTACAGAGAGACACTGTTGGAAACGCCGTCTGACAAGTGTGTGAGCAGGCTGGGCCTACAGAGAGACACTGTTGGAAACGCCGTCTGACAAGTGTGTGAGCAGGCTGGGCCTACAGAGAGACACTGTTGGAAACGCCGTCTGAAAAGTGTGTGAGCAGGCTGGGCCTACAGAGAGACACTGTTGGAAACGCCGTCTGAAAAGTGTGTGAGCAGGCTGGGCCTACAGAGAGACACTGTTGGAAACGCCGTCTGAAAAGTGTGTGAGCAGGCTGGGCCTACAGAGAAACACTGTTGGAAACGCCGTCTGACAAGTGTGTGAGCAGGCTGGGCCTACAGAGAGACACTGTTGGAAACGCCGTCTGAAAAGTGTGTGAGCAGGCTGGGCCTACAGAGAGACACTGTTGGAAACGCCGTCTGACAAGTGTGTGAGCAGGCTGGGCCTACAGAGAAACACTGTTGGAAACGCCGTGTGACAAGTGTGTGAGCAGGCTGGGCCTACAGAGAGACACTGTTGGAAACGCCGTCTGAAAAGTGTGTGAGCAGGCTGGGCCTACAGAGAGACACTGTTGGAAACGCCGTCTGACAAGTGTGTGAGCAGGCTGGGCCTACAGAGAAACACTGTTGGAAACGCCGTCTGACAAGTGTGTGAGCAGGCTGGGCCTACAGAGAGACACTGTTGGAAACGTCGTCTGAAAAGTGTGTGAGCAGGCTGGGCCTACAGAGAGACACTGTTGGAAACGCCGTCTGAAAAGTGTGTGAGCAGGCTGGGCCTAGACCAGCAACAGAGAGACACTGTTGAAAAGGCCGTCCTGACAAGTGTGTGAGCAGGCTGGGCCCTAGACCAGCAACAGAGCGACACTGTTGAAAAGGCCGTCTGACAAGTCTGTGAGCAGGCTGGGCCTAGACCAGCAACAGAGCGACACTGTTGAATAGGCCGTCTGACAAGTCTGAGAGCAGGCTGGGCCCTAGACCAGCAACAGTGCGACACTGGTGAATAGGAAGTCTGACAAGTCTGTGAGCAGGCTGGGCCCTAGACCAGCAACAGAGCGACGCTGCGCAGGTACACAGAATTTAGTGTGTTCGTTTGCACCGTGCGAGCTAGGCCAAGATGCTACAAAGCTACGCTACGGCCGGCCTTATCCTTTCCTCTCCGAAACCATCTCAACCGGGTTCGAGCCAAGCCCTGATTGGAGGATGAGTATGGGGCATCACCTACCTATCCATGACCTGTTTTTAACTGAGGCTGATCTGGTGTCATTGCTTGATAAAGATTTCACCCTTCAAAGTCGTATTTCATCTTTAAATACAGTCAATTAAAAACTGCACTTGCTTTTCATCACTCGGAATAAGAGGTAGCTAACTTATCCAAAAAAATCTATATACCACACTATCATGTAGTTCTGTGAAAAAAAAAATGTACAGCCATGGATTTTTCATAAAGCAGCTCCGCTCTGCACTATTTGTTACACCAACATATTCGCATAAAAGGTATTTAAAAATCTTTACATAGAATGGGAAAGTACTGAATAACTCTACTGTTTTCCAGTGGTCAAACACATGCACTTGAATACTGCCGTGACTGTGTAAACTTATGATTCTGTTTAGCACTGTTCAGCATAGGCGTATAAAAGGCCGGCTCTACACTTTCTCTTTTCCCCCTTAAAGGTTACCTGTATTGAAGAACAATGTAGACAATATTAGATCAATAATATGTTTGACGTATTCAATTTTTTTTTGATATTTTCGACTGCTCGGCCTCTTTTAAAAGATCTCTTCAAATTGTACAGGTTTGCATAACGATCAGCAATAATAAGACAAGATTTTCTGCAGTAAAAGATTCCAGTTTTTCATCACAATTTTCGAAATTTTTCTTCATCACACTTTTGTCTTAAAATCGTGAAAATCTACGCAAGTTTAGTGGAGCCAGACAGAGAGCAAGGCTGCTTTGTTTTAAGACCTTAATTCCTCTGTGAAGACTTGAAATTAGTAGTAGGTAACCTCGAGAGTAAGGCTGGGACGGGTCCCGTAAAAGTAATCAGTAATCATGGATCTTCCTGACGAAACGGTTCCACGGATCCTCTAGTAATATCCGCGGGAGTAATCATAATCCTTGCTCCTCAGTAAGATGCCAGCGGAAATCAATGAGAGACTGAGAACCGTCGATGTAATCATGGCCTTTTGACCTTGTCTCAACGGGAGAGTCCGTCATCACTCCTCACTTCACGGGATATGATTACTTTTTTAATCCGCGACCCCCTTCATCACCACTCCTCCCTTCACTGGAAATGATTACTATTCTGATTACCGGGACCCC
>JAWDGP010001377.1:260000-380000 GCA_033675545.1 Elysia crispata
TTCCTTCCTGTCATCTTTCTCTAGTCTCTATCTTTGCCTTTCTCTCTTGTGCGATTTGTTCACACGGAAAAATAAATTATTGGTCTCCTCTTTTACTTTCATATTTGTATTCTTTATCTTAATACATTTTTCTTCACATGATGGTGTTGCACAGAGAATCTAAAGTAGCCTAGCGTCTTGCATGGTCAGACTTTTTTTAGTATATATTCTCAAGAGATATATAACCAGTCGTAATAATTTTAATGGTCCCGGGAGAAGTATCACATTGAAAATTAACTCACTAAATTTGGAAACGTCATACGTGGTATAAAATAAACTGAATAAGATTCCTCCATAAATTTAGGAAATATAAAACAATAAAAGATTTTAGGCTATTTTAACGAACTCCAAATTAATTTATTATTTCCTTGCTTTTTCCAGGTCTGGATAACAAAATCATCGGGTGCCTCTTGAGGAAGATCGAAAATCTGGAGTCGAAGATGCGGAAAGTACAAACTGTGCTGCCCCAGGTCGCAGCCATCACAGGGAAGATCGGAGAACTCTCCCAGCGCGTCCTTGACCTCGAAGTGCAACTAGAACTGCCCAGTGAGTCACAAGCCAAAGTGCAGTAACTCTAAATTTTCTTGCGATAAAATAGGAACTCTTTTATGTGCCTTCAGAGACAATGTATTCAAGCTGAGATCTGAAATAGTGTGAAAGAAAGACAAGAAAAGAAAAGTCTCAAAATCTTTCAATTTACTATCAATTATAACGGACAAATTTTTAAAAATGAACTTGACCGTAAACATACGGCTTCGCGTTATATCCTATTAAGTTGTCGCAGTGATCCGCTCATGATTAATCCATTTTGGGATCATTATTTAGATCTCTGTAAGCATTGTTTCAAACATATTTTGAAGTTTTCTACAGGTGTTTCATGGCTCTGGTTGAGCCAATCCTCACATTGTTTTCTAACAACTTAGCGGTTAATATAAGAGTTAGATAGGCCAGCTCGATACACATGAAGGCTAAAGCGGTAACTTTCAACTTTTCAATGCGAAATGAAATCAGATCCTTTGGCGTTAAAAAGAATTAAACATAAATATATAATTTTATAAATATATAACCGTTAAGAGATGCTCGTGCACGAATTAAAAACGAATAACAGAAACTTAAAAATAGTGTCGGTAATACCCTTTCCATGCAGCTTCCAATTCGGTCAGGGTGATATGATTGTTGAAACACAGTTATCAAGGATAGGTCTTCGTGGCAGAGCTTTTTGTGAAATCTCATACCCTCAAATGTGCCAATTGAAGAACTATTTTGTGATGATGAATAATGTTCCATTAGGTACGTTAAGAAGAACGCCACTTCAAACCATACAGGTTGTACTGGTTATTTTTCCGGGTTTTTTTTTATTTGCAGAGTGGAAACCACAGTCGTGGGGTTTCGATAGTGGAGAGCAGTCGTGGACTCACGACAGCAGGATAGCAGATGAAATAGAGGAGACGACTTCCGGTGGGTGGAGGGATCATACAGGGTCCTCTGTGAAAGATGTTGATTCCCGAAGAAGTAAAGAAAAGTTGAACAAAGATTCATCAACACATCATAACCACAGTCAAATGACCACACCTCCTTCCTCGGGGCGCACGTTTCAGAAAAAATTAGAAAGCGATAGGAAAGCAAAGTTTAGCCATCGTTCAGCACATGAGAGTAAAGCATCTAAGTCGAGCAGAGGTAGATCTAAATACGACCCTGAGCAAGACGGAAAAAAGAAAAATATGCATAAAAGTGTTGTGTGTGTTAAGGAATGTCTTCACAAGCGAAAAGAAAAGAGAGAAACTGATAAACATAGACGAGTAAACAATACTTTAGCAACCGAGCAAAATACTCACAACGTTAAAAGGATGTGCGAGCGTGACTGTAGAAAACACAATTTATCTCCGCCACCATTACCAGAAGCAGACGTACTCCGCGCGCTTTTTCCGAATGATACCGAGCTGTTACGGGCTTTAGAGGACGGTCACGAAGAATTCTACAAATGCCTCAAGCTTAGACTCTCTCAACATCCTGACTATGTAAAGAAATACAAGGGCTATCTGAAAAAGCATTCTAGTGGTATGATGGATCTTGATGTTCAGGAAGGCGGGGAGAGCCACGTCACCTATGGACGGCAGAATCTATCCAAAGAAGGCAAAGGGGAAAGAACAAATCGAGACATGGCACATCTCTCCGATGATCCGAAAAGTTTTTCTCATTATAAACAGGCTGACCAAAATAATCGGAAACCAGCGCATCGTGCAAAAGGCGCATCCCGAAAGATTTATAATTTCTCAAAACCTAAAAAGTCTAACGTAAAAAGCAAGGCATCAGCATTGGGTATAGCCAAAGAGATGATTTGTATTATGGTTTTTGTGGTTAATCTCATTTAAGGTACCAGGTCTTTCTGATTGTCTTCCACAATATTTTTAATGTTGCATTACTGAGACGTTGTTGTAGTAAGCAAAACACGAGATGGTTTCCCTTAACAATGAACATGAGGTGTGTCATATTGACTGAAACGAACTCTTAGCCTTATTGAGCAATATGTTCTGTCTCATTGCCTGCACACCTGCCGATAACCAGACGCTTCGCCATGAATGCGATGGAGGGTCGTACCTAGTACTCCAAGTTAGATCTAGATCTAGACTCTGGATCTTGTCGCAAAATAAAAATAACCGTAAAAAGTTGATTTTATATATATATTTTGTAAAATATATCCTTACAAAAAGTTCCCAGAATATTGGCATGTTTTTCCATTGAAAAAGAATCAGTTTAAGATGTCTTTCGTTGAAATTTATTGTGAGATGCAAATCCGCAAGTGCTGGACCCTACAGTAACAGCTGGATTGCTTTCATCGTGGATGCATAGCTATAATTATCTTACACCATGTTAGCTCAGTGAATATAACAGATGTAAAAGTAATAATCAATATTAACCTTCCAAATTAAATTTAAATCTTAGGCTCTCTTTGCAATCATAGATGAAGACACCGACAACAAAAATGCCTATATTTCTTCAATATGCAAGGACATAAATGGATAAAGTGGTTGTCGGATGAAGGCAATCCCGTGAATTCGTCTAAAGGAAAGCGGGGTTGCACCTTGCATCCGTTTTTGTCATCAGTTTCATATCGAAACGTAACCCTGCAAGTTGCTTAGGTCATCATTTCCGCTCCTATCACTGGATGTAAAATATATAACTATAATACAATTACGATTTGTCATAAAACCTTTTTGAGCCCGGAAACCAATCTGTGCCCTTTAATCTCTACAAATGTGTTACTATGTTATACACAGCATAGGTAGGTTGTATCAACGTTTACATTTTTTTTTTATATAAAAATTATTAATAATCAATTAATGAAACGGGACTCTGCAAGTGATTAGGACATCATTTCTGCACCTATCACTGGAATTAAATAAGTACAATAACACTTTGTGAAACTTCATTCTAACGCTGTAATTGGATACCTATATGTGCTTTTTAGTCTTTGCAACAGCGTATATAGATGGTATCAACGTTTATTTTTATATAAAAAGAAAAACCCATTACTATAATAAACATGCTGCCTTACTTTAGCCAAGTACAAATCAACCATGTAATACCACTTACATGCATATTTTAACAATATTGCAATCTTAATTAAGCTATGTAGACGTGTGTATTTCATATTTTCAAAGATTTGAAACTGACATACAAGTGATGCCGAATTGCGATGGGAAAATATAATTCCTAATTAAGCAATTTCAGAAATAAAGAAAATGTAAAAAGAAAAAGAAGTCAGCTTGGGATACATGTACTTGGGCGTTTTGTTTTGTTTTTGTTTTTTTTGTTAATGTTTTGTTATTGCTTTTCTTATTGTTGTTTTTAGCTTTGTTTTTTAATAGTAAGAGTTTTTGCTGAAAAAAAGAAAATATCCCAGGTCAATTTTTTTTTTACAAAATATCACATCAGCAACAGCAATTAACCACTCAGCCTCTCACTCCATACAAAATTCAGATCTTACACAAGCAAAGGGGAAAAATGAGATTTCAATTTTCTGACGGTTAATTTGCTAATGTCATTAAAAGGTTGGAATTTTTTTTACATCTTTACTGGTGAAAGATTTGACTGCTGGGATAAATGTTTGCATTAAATTTGTTACAAAAACAGCAAGAAACAATCAACAACAACAACAACAACAACAACAACAACAACAACAACAACAACAACAACAACAACAACAATAACAACAACAAGGCACAAAAACAACAATCAACAAAATTAATACAACTTTTGACTTTGTCAAAGGAATTAATACCTACCATCGCAAATCTTTGCCGGTTAATCCCCTTTGACAACTTCGTTACCTTTCAAACTTGTACAGGGTTCATCCAAATTTCGGCGAACGAGTTTGCTAGCAAGTAGTTAACTTTTCTTTTGGACTGACTTAACTTGATTTTTAATAAAACGATAAAATAATGCAGATTTTTGCCTGCTCAAGAATTATCATGAGGAGAACCAATTAAAAAGGACAATGTTGTCCCCTATTCTCTCTCTCTCTCTCTCTCTCTCTCTCTCTCTCTCTCTCTCTCTCTCTCTCTCTCTCTCTCTCTCTCTTTCTCTCTCTATCTTTCTCTCTTTCTCTTTCTCTCTCTCTCTCTGTCTATGTCCGTTTAAAGCTCGCGAGAGTAAAAGATGCAGTGATGGGATATACTTAATACGTTTTGCTTTTAGAGAGAGAAAGAGAAAGGGGTTGAGGAAATAAATAGATGGATAGACAAACGTATAAAGCGGTTTTAGGACAGGTATCAAGATCGAAATGTGTGTGCATGTATCTACGTATTAAAGATAAAATTGAGGTGAAATAATAAAGTGGAATGGAAATTATGACGCACATTGGGAATTTAAAGGAGTTTAGAAGATAAGGTGAAAGAAAAAAGGATAGCAGAGAGGAAGATGGGCTGATCTTCTTCTGATATAAAGAGAGGAAAGGCAATAAAGTAAAAAAAGGATAAAGTAAAAGATGATTGAGGAACTATCGGATACGAATGATTGTCATTTGAGTAGATATGGAGATTTCAGGAGTAAGTCGGAGGGGGAGGGCATGATCCTGATGGTCCCATATCTAGTTCATCTTTTCTCATGTGTGAGGGTCATCTTTACACGTCTTTTCTCGAATGCTTTAGTTGTTGTTTTTTTCACTCTTTCTTCTTTTCCTCCTTCAATACGGTGATGTAGAACATATCAGTGAGAAAAAGAGAGCAAAGGGACTTGCCAATGTGATAAGTAAAGAACGTGATTTTTCAGTTTCTCTCGAGGCTTCATAAAAGACAAAATGATTGAAAAGAGAATCTGAAATTGACAACGTAAAGTTGAAACAAGGAGCTGTCTTGAAAAGAAGGCAGCCATCGTTGTGATTCAGTTATGTTTGACATGTAGAAAGATGGAAAAAAATGGTAGCGTGCATACATTGTTTCTCAAATATTTTGTTTATATTTGTGTGAGGGTCAATTCGCGGACATTCAGAAATAGGTATTTAGTTGGAAAAGATAAAAGAAAGCAACCTTTCTCACTTTACCAATATCCTGGCGAGGGTGTGAGACAACCTGACTAGTACTCAGTAGATGGTTCATGTTGTAAACAAGTTCACTGATGTAAACACAATAGTGGCCATTATTACTTTGAGTTACTTGTATTTAGCAGCAAAGTTAAAGAAGGTGAAGCAAGTCTTCTGGTGAGCCATCTAGGATCAAAGGTTAACAGTTAAAACTGGAATTTACATCAGGAGAATATTTATCACATAAAGTATTCGTTTGATATTGCACATCTTTAAAAAAAAAAAAAAAAGTAATCAAAAAAGATGTCCCAAGTGCCTTGAAATATTTCATGACCTGAAATAAAATCACTAGGCTGGTGTGAGAGATTCCAGTCCGTCATTCTCCTTCCTTTACCTTCCAAACAAAAATCACGATCCTTTGTCCTGTATCTTTGTGCTCAATCCTCCGTCCTTTAGCTCTACCCTCTATCCTACTTCATCTTTTATATCATACATAATCTATTCTTCTTCATCTAACTCTTATCCTTCATCCACCTTTGTCTTCTCTCCATCCTCATTATTTTCTATTTCTGTCGTCTATCCAATATCTGTCAGCCATTTACCTTTTTTTTTTCACCCTCCATCCTTGATCCACTATTATCCATCACCAAATCCTGCCCTCCATCCTCTCTTTATCATAATATCTTCATTTTGTTTGATGACATCATTCTCTGCTCCATCAGACTTATTGTTTGATTCACAACTCCTTCATTGTTGGAATCTTTTTCTATTTCTCTCAATTCCAGAGAGAATACACTGGGCATTAGGATCAAAAACTGTACTTGACCTGTCGGAATTGCCTCCTCATCAATCTCAGTGGGAGTATCCTCCTTTAGTTGGCTAAGCTGACCGGGGCCACACAGTTCCTGGTATGCTCCTGGTCAGAGTGTGGAGCTCCACTGCAGTTGTTGACTTGTTTTTCCACTTTCATCTCTGGATGTCTGATAGGTGACCCCTCTCAGTGGGGGTGTATACTATTTATCGTTGACAGATCCTCCAGCAACAGCAGCCGGTGCTGTTATATTAGTGCCGCAGCCTGTATATATGTAGAAAGAGACGTGTTTGTGGTGGTTGAGTTACTTTTATGCAAGTTTCGTCCCTGCGAATACCAGGCGGACGCTCTATCCCCACACCAACTGGCATTCCATTAGAAAAATAGATAAGTAGGTAGTGTGTGTGTGTGTGTGAGAGAGTGAGAGAGAGAATGAGAGAGAGAAAGAGAGAGAGAAAGAGAGAGAGAGAGAGAGAGAGAGAGAGAGAGAGAGAGAGAGAGAGAGAGAGAGAGAGAGAGAGAGAGAGAGAGAGAGACAGACATTGAAGGGGAGAAAAGGATGAAAAAAAAAAACATTAATAAAGAGATCAATAAAAAGAGGGCTATAAGGAGGACAGAAAAGCCTTAATTATGAACGATAAAAGAATGGTAAAAGCATTCGAAACAGCGAAATACAGTCTTAAAAATATAAAATAATCGGGGAAGGACAGGCAAAGAAAGAGACAAATAGAGAGTTTGAAAGAGTGAAAGATGAAAAAAAAAGTCAAGTCCGCCACATTCTTAATTTTTTAATATCGAAGATAATCTTCCTACGTATCATCTTATTATCTAAGATGAAGGTTTAGGTGAAAAACGTAATACTACCTCCCTCGTATGGCCTGAGATAAACCAACTAATCAATCGATTTAAAGAGAGAATATTGTGAGCTACGTTGGATACCACCCGAAAAATTTATTTATGCTTGGTAGAAATCCGTGCAAATCTCCAACGTGTTCTGGAGATTTTAGACGAATTGTTCTGTAGGAAAAAAATATTTTGAAAATAATAAAAAAAAATTAAATCGTCCGGTTGTGCTCCTAGCTAGCCTCGATTTGGCAACATGCTGGCCATAGTCGGCCATCTTCTCTACCCATGCTACTCCACCTCTCTTATTTTCCCCCCCTTCTTCCTTTTCTTCTATATTATTTTATCGCAAACCCCAATTCCCTTTGTCATCACTCCTACCGTATCTCACCTTTCATTCCTTCTTCCTTTTTACTGTCATCTCAGTGTCGGTCTTCTCCTCCACTTTGCCACCTTCATCAACTTTTCTCCCCATCACTCTACTTTATTCTCTCCTTCTCTTCCTCATTTCTCCTCTCACTCTATCTTAGAATTTTGCCTCTTCTTCTTCTTCTTCTTGTTATTATAATTATTATTATTATTATTAGTATTATTATTATTATTATTATTATTATTATTATTATTATTATTATTATTATTATTATTATTATTATTATTATTATTATTATTATTATTATTAGTATTATTAGTATTATAATTATTCTCCTTGGTTTAAGATGCTCTGAATTCAAACATGCTTGATCAACAGAAAATAAATAACAAAAAGAAACACAACAATGTCTAGAATAATAACAGAAAAATATTTCCGATGTTTGTTCATTCATGTTTAGAAGTTTATTTTGATCATGGAGATACGCACAAAATGTAAGACGAACATAAATTACATCATGCTTCCCTGCTCATACTTCAACATCAATAGCAAAAAAAAAGAATAAAAAAGTATGCATCATTTAGAGCATGTATATCCATAAATATTTATTATAAAAGACAATACTTTTTTACGCCATCTTAAAAACAGAGTGAAAATGTACAAATAATGCAAGCAGTGGTAAGACACCATAGAAATGATAGCAGTAACAGAAAAATTAGCATGATAATAATAGTCAAAATAATAATAATAATAGTATTAATAATAATAATAATAATAATAATAATAATAATAATACTAATTAAATAAATTAATATTGTACATCCGTTTATCATTATGTCATTTTCAAATATTCATGTACAAAAATGTAGCTATATCTTCTTTGACGAAGAGCCGAGAAAAGGTTATGAACAGCATGTAAGTAAAAAAATCATTTTAAAAAATCTCCAACTGGCTCTTTTGTACAAGTCTTAGACCAATTATGGTTCATTCAATAAAAGATAATTGAGCAGGTATACAAAGAAATTTTTCCTCACATTCGCATTAAAAAGCTAACCTGCAAAAATTTTGGAACACCCGTGAAGGAAAAAAAATACCCTGGCATAAAAAAAAAAAAGAAAAAGAGAAGAAAAAGTTAACACGCACACACAAACAAAAAAAAGTTTGGCTATTTGCAAACAGCATCCATGTGCGTGAGTAGAGCGGTTGGCGCAAACAAGATTCCTGTGATTGTTTTTTGTATTTTATTTATTTTTTTTTATGAAGATACCAGAGTGGCATAGAAATATTTGCATGTATAAATACATTAATATATAAGTTTTAATGGTACACAAAATATTAAGATTTAAAAACAAAAACTTCTGATTGAAATTTGTCACTGTTACTGAGAGAAAAATAAGGAACAGCTGAAATCAAATTTATTTCATATTTGGGAAATCAACTTTTGTTCTACTAGGCACAATGCCTTTTTTATAAGGGCAAAAAGAAGAAAGAAAGAAAGAAAGGAAGAAAAAGAAGAAGAAGAAGAAGAAGAAGAAGAAGAAGAAGAAGAAGAAGAAGAAGAAGAAGAAGAAGAAGAAGAGAGACAGAGGCAGAGAGAGAGAGACAGAGACAGAGACAGAGAGACAGAGACAGACAGAGACAGAGACAGAAATTTAGACAGAAAGACAGAGAGACAAACAGATTGACTGCCTTAGGAAAGAGAGAGGAAAAAGGGAGAAGAGAGAGAAAGTGGGAACATGAACAAGGGCGATAAATATAAACTAGAGGTCATTCTATAGATAAACAAAAGAAAAGACTTAAGTGATTCTTTCTGGTTTTTTTTTAGTTTTGTTTCTGTGGTAGAAAGGCACACATAATTATTATTACTTCAATAATTACACATGAAAATCTCCTCCAGACGAGGAAAAATTGTAACATAATCAACAAAATGAAAATAGAAGTGATAACTTAAGAATTGTGATCAACAACAAAAAATGTAGTAAAAAATCAATAACATGGTGAAGAAATTTTGCCATTCAATGGTATCTTGTCACAACCTCAAAATCAGTAGAAACTGCTTCTTTAAAAAAAAAAATGTCTCCCTATTTCCAAAACTCCTTTCTTCTGCAAATGATATCCATACTATAAATTACATGGAATAAGACCACACTTGCACCTATACATAGAGCTATAATTATAACTAAAGCTTTGAAAAAGCAATTTTCACAGAACCTTGTATATTTTGTGACCTCTCATATCTTCTTGCAGTATCTCTTGTTTGCGTGTGTGTGTGTGTGTGTGTGTGTGTGTCTCTCTCTCTCTCTCTCTCTCTCTCTCTCTCTCTCTCTCTCTCTCTCTCTCTCTCTCTCTCTCTCTCTCTCTCTCTCTCTCCCAAAATCCAATTTTCTTGTCCATTAAGCTATTTCTTTGGCTCTCTCTGTCTCTCTTGCTCAGTCTGTTTCTCTTCATCCAACTGTACATCACTCTCTCACTGTGTCTCTCATAATGTGTCCATTTTTGCTTGTTTACACGATTACCTATTCATTTCTTCAAGACAAAATGACAAGACAAATAAAAAATTAATGAGTCTAAATATTCACAGTAAGCAGAGTTTGTCTCAAGATGCGAAATAAATATACGTTTTGTACACCCGCTGACCTTATATAAGAAGAAAACAAAGAGTACAAGAAGTCACACACATTTGGTAACAAGCAAATAAGTTAGGAAATACTTAAATCTAAAAAGTTGAAACAAATAGGGAAAAGAAGTTTAAACTTGATATTCTTTTGATCTTTACATTTCAGTTATTTTTTGCAACAATTGCAGTGAATGTACCTGTAGGGAGGAAAAAAAGAACTTTGCTCAATAGAAAATAATTTCTCAGGTTTGCATTTGAAGTTTTGGGTAGTACATGTAATTATAGGTTCTGAGAGGTAAAATCAATAAAAATAGGTGAAAATTTGAATCACTTCCAATGTCTTAAAAAGAAAAGTAAAAAAAAAATTAATTACATTAATGCCCTGCCCTAAATTAAGCTAATACTAAGGCATGAAATATATAGAAAAAAAAGGACAAGAGACAAAAAAAAAACCCCATGAATGTGACATGAAAATATGACAAAGAAACAAAGAATGTCAGTTACTTGAGATTAATAGAACTATATTCCCAGAATTGATTCCAGAACAAAGTGGGAAGATATATAAGCCACAACACATGATAAAATCAGAACGAGGTAAAACATTTAGCATTGCAGCAAGAATAATTTACCGCATAACTGATCTATCTTCAAACATTCTTTTTTTGGACATATTTAGTTCTCTTTAATCAAACTTTGGCACCTTCAAAATGTACGGTGAGATGTGAGGTATTTTGGTCACAGAGAGAGAGATGGAGCAGTAATGTATATTCTATTTCAGGACAGATGCGTGAAAATAGAAGCAGCAGCTGATTGGGAAAAAGAGAAAAATTAAGACTTAACAGATACTCTAAAAGCTAGCAATACTGAGTCTGGTCATATATGGCAGGTGGAAAAACTTACAGATAATCGATTGAAATGCCACAGGCTATAAGGGTGATGTTAAACGAATAAGTCCAACATAATCTCTTGTGAAACGACCGTATCATTGTCATTTCCAAGAAATGTTTTTTACCTATAACTATTGCACATACTTCATAGATACATTTTTGCTTGTTGTGGAGCTCTTTCTTGCAGATGTGTAAATTCAATTTCTAAAACATTTTCTTTCCTATCCAGTCAAATAAATGGGCATGCTGAATTTTGTCTTGCCAGTGATATAATTTATAATCTAAAACAAAAACTCCATTTGGCTACAGGAGAAAAGGATATTGAAAAATGTGTGACCTTCAAGGTTGATGGCATTAGACTGTGTGCCCTGCAAAATGTCCAATGAAGACATTAAATAAAATCATCCTTACAATAATGCCTATATTTGTATCGATATGACATCCTACACTGAAATTTCAAACCTAAAATAACACCCATGGCGTTTGACACTACAGATAATGTAGTACCTGGAGGAAAGCATTGACGTGAATTTGTTTGAATATACTTTTTCTATCAAACCATGTAAGAAGCCTTGCCGCAGCATTTTATTTCTAGAACGCCTTGACATCCAACCTTACCCACATGCACAACAAAAATTTCACATGCTATAATAAGGCACACCACTAAGACCAAGCAAATTAAATCATACATGAGTCATTTACATACAGAAGACACAGGACAAACATCTAAACAGCATTTTAGAATAATTTCTTATTTTCCACTGACACACATTTTTTTTTAATAAAGATGCACAAAAGCAAAAGTAACATTCAGCTCTCATTGCCCATCTCACAAAAGCTACAACATTTTGATGTAAGATCTCCAACATGATCAAACAAAAATATAAAAAGCAAGAATGAGGAAAGGCAGAATTCCAGTTTTTGGCATGTTAGTTATGGTAAACTATTCTCAGTGATCAATATAGTTACAAGCTTCAAATATTTTTCTTTTCACATATTGAGAAATACCTTCAGGGCAAATAAAATAGAACAAAAATGAACGACAAAGACATACAAGTGTCAATCGCAATAAGTTTTATTTAGGTAAAAAAGGGTTAAAATATGGAAATGTTTCTTCCTTTCAAAGTAATCACAATGTCCGTCCTATTGAGGAAAAAAAAAGACAAAGCTAGGCAACTTATGTACAAGTTTGACTCATATAATTGTTATAGACATAAAATAATACATAGCTGCATAAACATATTTATATACATATCACCATTATAGCATCATCACACACACACACAAGGTTATCATACAAAAATGGAGTCCACGATACTGCCAGAATCATGTAAATGGTATTGATTCTACTTGCACAAGAAGTTAACCATATGAAAAGTACATTTTTTTTTCATTTTAATTTCAAGACGATAATAAAACTCACATATAAATGCTGCTAAAATCATGCAAAAAAAATTTTTTTTTCCGGGGAAATCGAACATAGACGTACAGTGGATAGTTAAAAAAAATCACTCTTTTACACCATGAATGTTTAGCACTTTGTATTGTATCTGTATGGTTTAGCAAACATAAAGATATGATTTAGCCCGGCCCTGAAGGAAAAAATGATTTTGCAAATTCAATTCATCAATTACCACTTTAAGGACCAACTCTTAAAAAAAAAAGCAAAAAAAAATCAGAGGGGCAGATAGGAGGGAAGAAAGGAGGAAAAAGACAATTCACATCTGAGATAAATGAACCAGGAACATAATTATCTGCTTACAAATACCATCCAACTGCAGTTTGGCATGGATAAACTATGGCCACTAGACCGTCCCTAAATTTGCCTGTTGCTGACAAAACACCTTCTCATATTGTCAGGCCCTACAGATAAGTAAGAATCACACGATTTTCTAAATGTCAACAAAAATAGGCACAGCATTAGACCATTTTACCTTTTGGCTGTTCTGTGGATATAAGTCTTGCTTTACTAGTTTTATGATATTCTTTACCACATAATAGAAGCAAAGGGATTATGATACAATGAAACCTTTTTAATTTAATGACTCTGACACTGTGGTAGAAAATTAATTTTTTTTTACAGCAATTAAAATTAAATGTAATGAGTATCCCCTGACATAAAGAAAAAGAAATATCCATGAACTTTTGACAGATAAATCTTGGCACTGACAAGAAGAAATAAAATTTTACAATTTACACAATTCAACAATACATGAGAAAATTTGACCTTAAGAAAAAGAATCAAATTTCACCTTTAAGAGGTCACATAAGTACAGCTTGGACAAAGATGATGGAACATGGGAAATTTAAAACTATTCTTCCTCTGTAGATTATATCACAAAGAACACGGACTGGGGTGAAGAAACTGGCTCAGGATAGGGAGAGATGGGAAGGATTTGTTAGTGGCCTATCCCCTGAGAAAGGGTGAGAAAGGCTATGATGACAATGACATTGTATAACTGAGCTCTAATTTCACATAACACTAACTGCATAGAACAATTAATACAAGAACCACAGCAACGGTCTTAAAAGCTTTGCAAAGTGATAGGAACAATGAGCTTTAGGCTACTTTAGCTATGCTATCTGCTCTATAGACTTTACTACTCACAATTTTACACTTATCACTTCCACTGGAAAAGATCAAAAAAAAAAAAAAATCAGATAATAATTGATACACAGAAACACACATTGATCTAGAAAAACACAATCAAATTCACTGTGGAAACCTTGGCAAACTCTGAAAATACCTGAAAAAACACAGTTACAATTTACTGCTCATCACACTGTTTACGAGTAGATTGCCTGACTAACAGAACAAGGTGCAGGGTTCAAATCCTGGCTTGGACTATCTGGTGGTGGAGTTGGGTGTGTTCTAACCAGCCCTATCATAAGGCTTGACAAGAGCTTAATAACCTCTGTGACTTGAGATGTTACAACGTTCTTGATGTCCTGGGCTGAAAATAACAGTTGTATTTCTCTGCTTTACGCACTGATTGCAGCCAAAAAGGCTAATTGCCTGGAGAGGGTGCAGGATATGGAACCCAATCAACCAACCTACAAACTATTTGAGACTGAAAGAGGCATATTGCTTTAATGGTTTGCAAGAACAGGAAACAATGAAGCAGAACTTTTCATCCTCACCACACACAGAGTAGCTACGGCTTGTCTTGAACCACATACATTTCTAACAACAGCATACACCATTTCACATGTAATCCATATGTTTATAGCTACATGTACATTCATTCACAATTATGAATAAAACATGTTACAATTTGTAATGCTATGCTGAATAAATAATAAAAAAAGAGAGCAAGACAACAACAAACTAAATCTAAATATCATGTGTCAATAATAAAAAAAGGTACAAAAATTATCAATGTTAACAAAACTACCCAAGAATTATAAACAATATCAATCCCAAGAATGAGAAATATCTAATCAGAACATAAGAATTACAGTAAACAGGGCATAAGAATGTTGGTGGCGAGGACAGAAGGAGGGGAGAGGGGAAGAATGACGTGTTGCTGAAAGACTGAAGTTGTTGATTCACTGTACAACAATCAAACAAACCCAAAAGTAAAATAAATTATCAAAATTCAACTTATTTTTTTCTTACTATCAGTTTTACTGACACTCCTTAGCACACACCTGTGGTGCCAATTTAGAAAGCATTTTGTGTTGTTGAACAAGCACAATAAATTTCAGTTTCACATGCTTTGTGGTTCTTAAATGGTTACAACAAATATGATTTAACATGAAAAAAGGGACTGTACATTCACAACAACTCGTTATGTATATCATAGATTGCTTGTATTAAATACACATACAGATGTAACTATAACATTTAACATTGTAGATCACATTCATGATATCTCAAATTTCTTACAAAATTACATTGGACTTTACACATATAACAAATACTATTCACAACAATTCATAATCAATAGTTCACATCTCAGATAACATTAGGAAACATGCATAAAAATGTTACATTTAATCTTTTTTGACTCACATTCAAGACAATTTCGCTTATCTCATTATCTCAGATGGTTCACACAAATTAGAAACACAAACATAACATGTAATATTGAATGCCACCAAAGCAGTTAGGCAAAGATCAGATCACATCATAAGATAATAAGCACACAGCCAAAGGGGCACGTCAAATATTTCAATACAAGGAAAACCAAGGGAAAAAAATTATAGAAAATAAACCAGGAAAAACAAATAAAAAAGAAAATTACAAAACCTAAAAACTTTCTTCTCTTCAATCAAGACTGCCTTTCAGAAATAAGTATATCTTTCAAAAAAAAATTTTTGTCCAGGAAATATTTTGGCCAATTTTTGCAGAAGAGTCTGGATATCAAAGAACCAAATATACCAAAGGGTACTGCACTGATCTTCAGAATCCAAGCTTTATGATAATGACTATGAAACAAAGAAATATCAAAAGATAAGAGATATTGTATCAATGCCTTTAAGGTGAAGAGCAAGCATGAAAATAGTGTTGACTTTCCAAAGTCTATCATAGATACAAGTTCTGGTAAGGCTGTCCCTTTTTTTAGACATATACAAGACCTTAAGAAATCCTCTGATGACTTCCATATTGGATCCAAGTACTAGTTTGAGATCTGAACAACTTAAAAGTCTCCACTTGTAAGGGTATCTATATATAGCACATAATCATGTTGTGTTTAAGGGATAATCGCCAAAGAGTAATTTCTCATATTTTTTCAGTCTTTGTTCTGGAAAGCCAGTTGAAACCCCCGGTCTATTTAGAGAATGAGAAAGCAGCACAGTCCTTGTGAATAGGGCTCTGCTTAAGCTAGCGACATGAAACCCAAAACGGCTGATCTGTCAAACAGCCATCAAGCTCTCCAAGGGTTTCAAAGATTTCTACAGGGATCAGGCTTTGACTGGCTAGCAAATCAAGTACCAGATCTTTTCAATTCAATTTAATACTTTCAAATACTACAAATATGCTGAATATTGTCTACCACATATATGTTGAACAGGATAACATTGGTACGATCTTTTCTTGTTGCTGATTAATGGAGCCAAAAAGGAACTCAAGAGTTGAAGAAAAAAACAACAACAACAATATGACTACACTTCTCTTTCCTCATCTCCAGCCATGAGGAAAAAGTGCAATTATTTAATTAAATGCAGAGAAAGCAACAGTGGGAAAAAAAAAAAAAAAAAATATATATATATATATATGTATGAAATAAAATACTTTAACTCATATTTTGGGCCCTCACTTCAAATTCACATTTAAAGGTTTTGATATTTGGAATTTTTTTTCCTTCACTTTACACCAATGAAAATTGCATGACATTGTCAGCATTCTCTGAGTATGATGAGGGTTTTTTTTAGCTCTTTTGACGTTTTCAAAAATCCTTCCTTTAAATCAATATATTCCACACTAGACTCTTTTAATCTGGTGGAAAGACATGTCATTACCCAAAAAAACTCCATGTAAATCTCGCTCTTTTCAAGTTTGATGACAAAGATTGAGACTGACCAATGAATGTCCCTCATAAGATTCAAAATTCTTCAGTATGTCACGGCTGTAAAGGAAATATTTTGTTATTCTTTGAACACATTTTTTGCACAAGTGAATTCATATCTATATAGTATATTGATCTGGCTTTGTAGGTTCAATATAATAAAAGGAGTAATAAAAACTTTTCAGTATTGTTAGCAAATATTGCAGAATCTTTGTTCTTGAAATGTTCAAAGATGAAAAGAAAGCAAAAGATTAGTTAATTTGACTGAACAAAATGAGTAATAAAATTCTGGGAGGAAAAAAATTAAATCTTTTCTTAAGGTGTATTTTGATCTGCTGTGGTTCAAATATTCACAAGCTTTGATTGAACCTCAATAATTTTTCTTGGCGACTTCCTCAAAGGAAAAATATCTCATCTTAATTTTTCCAAATACTCTTCTTAATTATACTACTTCAAATGCTTTAAAGCCTAAATGAATATAAAACTTAATACATGAACACATTGATTTTTCTCTCAATAATCAAATAAAAAACTGAAATTGAAAGAAATGGCGAACATGCAGCTTCATGTTTTATTCTCCTCATTGTTGATTTATTATGCCTAATTGAATCATGGTAAATATTTCTTGGGCCAGGATCAAGGACAACTCTTGGAAAAACTCATGATTCAAGAATAAAGAAAGTTACTAAACAAACTGTCACTTGTCAGTATGGTGCTGGAATATAACCATTTTTTGCACACATAAGAAAAGAAAAATTTCTCAAAAACTTTTTTTGTTTATATAGTTGAATACATAAATGGTAATATCTTGATAGCTCCCAAAGAGTTTTTGCAAGGTTTGCTTGAAGTTTCCTTTACAGCCACTAAAAATAAGCCAAAACCAACTATGATTATTTAAGGCTTTTCGGTTCAGGTGACAGTCTGTTTGATAGCCCCTCCTATAAGATTTTTATGTGTGAAACACTCTCTCATATCTCTCTGAAGTAAAAAAAAATAAAAAAAAAAAAAAAAAGAATCTGATAAAAACTTAGTGATTAAGTGTAATATGTACGTTCTTTTTTTTTTTTCACTTCTAATGGGGAGAAAAAAACTCAAACCACTCATACTTTTCAAATAGAGAAAAAAAAATATTAATACTTTCATAGTTTGCAAACAACTTCGAAAAAGAAGGAAAAAATATCAACTAAAGAAGTCACATAAATTTCTCTAGACACTTCTTTGAAAATATCTTGCAATATCTGTCTTCACAAATCACTTTGTTGCTTCTCTTACCACCATATAAATAATCAACACCATTCTTATTATCTTCTAAACCTTAGAATTCAGACTCAGAAAGTCAACGTCACATATTTTCACATAATTCTCATTGAAGCACACACATCTTCTTAAAGTCCGACTCAAACTCATCATCAATCTCAGCCAGATCAGGTTCTCTGCCGGTTGTGTCTGGCATAAAGCGAGTGAAGTCAACGTTTTCGCGCTCATAAAACAGAATGTAGGCAGAATTCTTGTCCAGCTGGTTTTCCGGAATTTCCTACAAAAATTTGGGACAAATTATGGTTTGTGGATTAAAATACAACTGAAATTAACTTTTAAAAAAAAAAATGAAAAACTTAAAAAATATGATATTAAACAAAACATATATGCTGATTATAGACAAAAACATTTAATGATATTTGCATTTTTTTTTTATATATATATATTTTAAGGTTGAAAGGAGGAAAGAATTAGGAAATCTACTTATGAAGTTAATTTATGAGAAGAAAAAAAAATTCTGGTTTCACACTTGTATAAGGGATATGAAGTAAAGAGCATGTCTTCCTCTATTTTTCTGTAAGCTAATAGGAAGCCTACTGTGGCCTCTGTTTAGTTATAACTCTCTATAGTATTGGGAGCATTTTGTTTTAAAGACAAAACGTGAGCAACACACATGTACACACTTTGCACTGATAAAAAGTTTAAAGTGCAGACACACCCTGAGCTCTCTCACCTTACAACTGCTGTCATTGTAGACAAACCAACGTTTTTGCTCATCATTTTTGGCATAGGCAACATAGTGGCCTCCTCCTAGGATACCAGTGTGACACTGCAAAAAGATTTTGATGAAAATAAAAACTGTACTTGGACTAACATTGAACCCTGTATGATATCGAAAAGCACAAAAACATGACCATGAGACTGGCATTTTTTGTGAAAATAAGTGAATGCATCTGAGAAAGTATATCTTCTAAAACATGAAGGTGACGATCAAATGTTTGCTAACCTGAGCAGTCTGATATCTTAAGTTGTCTCTAGAAAACTGAATTCTACACAATCATGTTGACAAAAAAGAAAAAGACAAAATAGAATTCCCTAACAAGTAAATAATTGTAGCCTATACCTTAAATATCAATCTTTTCTTTTTAATTGCTGGAACCAAATTAAAGTGATATAGAAATCATTTTCAAAAAAGGTTTACGTTCTCAACAGCTTTTTCACTCACCGACATGGCGTAGAGATTGTACTTGACATTTGTGTAGTCTTCAGTGTCAAACCCATGCAGCCTGGCACCTGAAAGGAGACAAAGTTAATGAAATATTTTAAAAAACAAAAAAAAAAACGGAAATTGTTTAATAAACTGGGAAATGCAGGGCGATAAAAAAAAACAAGCCTTTAAATCACATTATTTTAACTTTCAATGCTAAGGAAATAAATACTGAGTCCAGTTGTGATGAGTCAAATGTCAGAAGATAGTGAAAAAAAAAAATTAAAATAACAATAAATATAAACATGTTCCTTTACCTTACCCCACCCCCTATTTCCAAATGGATATCTGGAGGCAAACAAATGATTTTAAATAGTTAGATATATTTAAATGCAAAGAATGGTTCAGAGAAATTAAAAACAAATGGTTCAGATAATATTTGATTAAACCTTATTAATCAGACATGTGCCTGAAAAATCCAAAGACATTTATAACCAAAATGAATGAGATTAAGTATCTAACTAATCCATATATTAATAAGACATACTTTGGTGAAATTCAAAAGATTCAAAAGACTTTATATCCAAAATAATATTCACATTATATTGAACTTTAATCCTATGAATAAGATAAGTGTCTTAGACAAAGAGGGAGAGAGAGAGAGAGAGAGAGAGAGAGAGAGAGAGAGAGAGAGAGAGAGAGAGAGAGAGAGAGAGAGAGAGAGAGAGAGAGAGAGAGAGAGAGACAGACAGACAGACAGACAAAGATAGAGACAGACAGACAGACAGACACAGAGAGAGAGAGAGAGAGAGAGAGAGAGAGAGACAGACAGACAGACAAAGATAGAGACAGACAGACAGACAGACACAGAGAGAGAGAGAGAGAGAGAGAGAGAGAGAGAGAGAGAGAGAGAGAGAGAGAGAGAGAGAGAGAGACAGACAAACAGACAGAGAGACAAAGAGAGAGAGAGAGAGAGAGAGAGAGAGAGAGAGAGAGAGAGAGAGAGAGAGACAGAGAGACAGAGAGAAAGACAGAGACAAGAAAGAGAGAGAGAGAGAGAGAGAGAGAGAGAGAGAGAGAGAGAGAGAGACAAGGGAATGAGAGAAAGAGAGAGAGTGACACACAGACAGAGAGACAAGAGAAAGAGAGAAAGAGAGAGAGAGAGAGAGAGAGAGAGAGAGAGAGAGAGAGAGAGAGAGAGAGAGAGAGAGAGAGAGAGAGAAAAGAGAAAGAGAGAGAGAGAAAGAGAGAGAGAGAGAAAAGAGAAAGAGAGAGAGAGAAAGAGAGACAGACAAAAAGAGTGAGTCCCAAATTCCATGAAAAGCCAAGTAAAACCTCTTTGCTTCAAAATTGAATACACAATCTCAGATGCCCATACAACTTACCTATAGCTTGTGAGTCTCTTCCAGCTTTAATAGCCCCGTTAAGCATGGGCTTCATCGTGGCTGCGGCGAGAGGACTGTGGGTTGAGCTTCTTGAAGCAGGGGTTGCATCCCCTTGAGAATTGTGTGGAGAGTTGTATTGGGCGCTGCTCTGGAAATTGGCAGCAATGTTTTCTGGGAGCTTTGCCACAGTAGGTGCTCCATGAGCACCGGCACTACTGCTGACTGTGGCGCCCCCTGGAATGCTGTGAGAAGGCCTTGACATGGAGTCTTTCGGAAGAGTTGAGTTGGCTGTTCCCATCTGCGGAATCAGTATATATAAGTAAGGTACAAAAAAAAAGAAACCCTGATCATTTTTGTGCATATTTCTGACCTTTTTCTTTGCATTCATTGGGACAAAAGTTCTGATTTTAAAAAAATTATAGTGTATAGTTGAGAACATTGGACTAAAAATGATACAAATTTCTATTTTCTGAATGACCGTGCCAGTTTTCATGAAGAACTATGATTTCTAAAGCATTTGTTTAAGTTTAAGTTCTATTTCCGGTACCATTAACACTTTTGCTATTTTAAGCCGCGTTTTGCGGCTCAAAAAACTGTTCATTTTGTCCTATAAGCCGCATTTCGCGGCTCGCAACTTTGATGCGAAAAATGCGAATGAACATAAGGATGATTAAATTATTTTAGTGCGCATGACTTAGCTTATCTATTCATACTTCCGTTATCGGCATCAAAACAATGACAGAAATTGGCCGTGTTTGTGATATAAATATCACTATAAAATTATGTCCTGATCTTGAAATGGCCCAGGCCAACCGCGACAAATGGCCCAATAGCGAAAGTGTTAAGCTAACAACTTCTCTGGGATTATCGCTCCACCCCCTCCTGCTCCTGGTCCAACTACAACACTATTCCTCTTTCTCTTGCTTCTGCTCCTGCTGCTTATTGTCCTTGTCTAACTCAAACTTCTGCGATTATTGATCCAAAAACTACGTCAATTTCTTTACTACCGCTACCACCATTACCACTGCTACAACTACCATTGCTAGTATAGTGCTAATGCTCCAACTGCTATTGCTCGTACTATCACTGCTGTAGTGTTGATGCTTCAATTGCCAAAAAGTGCTCTCTCATAACTACAGGAGTGCATCTTTTACTTGTTCAAGAATCTTAATGGCAAGCCCCAGAGGTCTTCCTCTTACCTGACTCTGACCAGACTTAAGTCCGCCATCCATAGCAATGGTGGTCACATGACCTAACATACTGCCTGAGCCAGCTGAGGATGTGGATATTCCAGACAATCGATCACCTGGATGCTTCATCACCGCTGTTGCAGACAACGGTTCTGTCTGTGATGGCTATTTAAAAATGACAAAAGGGCCATAATAAGATACACCACTAAAACATCACCACGTTATTGTCTACTGATAAGTGAAAGTAATTATTCATGGGTTGTTCAGTTTGCCTCATCAACAGCAATCAAAGGCCAAACATAGGCTTTGATCAATCTCAAATAATATTTTCCTCTAAAGAGCCTTATAGTTTTTATGACTGCAAAGATTAAAACATCCCTCCACAAGGTCCTAGTGGTGATAATAAACAGTTATAATCTTCTCTCATATCATAAATCTTATCATAAGTTATTTTTCTCCAAAACTGTATGACCCTGGGCTTCCAAACTTTAGATTCAGATTCAAGTTTGCATCTCTTATCTGCACGGGTCTAATTAGGACATACCTTCTCTGCGGTTATAGAAGTTACTTCGAATAGTGTGCCTTTAGTTGCACTTGGCCATGAAAACAAACAGTTGCCCTTTTTACAGATTTAGCAGGTAGGGAGCGAGAGATCAACATTTATCAAAATTTATAAAGAAAAATAAAAACCATGTACCAAAATACCTTGAAAACTCTTATGGCTGCAAAAATCAAAATAAGAAAGCTAGGAAAGAATCAGAAATTACTTCAGTTCCCAAACCTACATCCTACGTGTCTCTCTCCGCATATGACCAGCTTGTGAGTCAAATCTAAATGATATGAGTGAGATCCCACAGAACTCTTTATTATCCAAAGGCCCCAAGCATTTTAAACTAAAACAATAAAGATAATAGCTGCACTCCCTTTTGCTAAGCCGCTAAGATGATTTCCCAAAAAAAAAGAAGCTAGGAAAAGGTGCTGCTGATCATTATATTTCTTTTTTGACCCTTGAAAGATACAAAAATAGATTCAAAGGGAGATTGGCAACTTGCAGGATTAACCGAAAAACATGGCAACTATTGCCCTGGATTAACCGAAAAACATGGCAACTATTTGCCCTGGATTAACCGAAAAACATGGCAACTATTGCCCTGGATTAACCGAAAAACATGGCAACTATTTGCCCTCACCATACTGAGCACATATGTGAGAATATCGCAACATGTTGATAAACCGACCTTAGCAACAGTGGAGGAGAGTGGTTGTGTGCTGATCGAGTTGGCCTGGGCTGTTGTTGCGGTTGATGATGCTGTTGTCTGCAGGTTCAGTGATGAGTCCAGTGAGCTGGAAGTGGACACGCTGCTACTGCTCACACTCACATCCCCACTGCTCTGTTCATCTGTAGAAACAACAGATAAAGTTAAGTTGTTTTTTTTCTTTAAAAACAACCTGACAATAGAAACAAGAACAGTCACAGCCAACAAGGGGACAGCTAAATCTGAGAGATATTGTTATATTTTTGCAATGATAACATGTTGCCCCCCTCCTTCAGAAAGAAACTTGGCATAGGTAAACACAAGCAGATAACTACTTGCCGTGAATCATTTCTTTCTGTACTTCACAAAATGCTTAACAGGATTTAGCCTTATATATATATGAAAGCTTGCCCCCTGATTAAAAAAAATCCATTAAAATTGTTGCTTCTTTTAAACATAGGTTAGCCTTAGTCAGAAAATGAAAGACAAACATTTTTTGACATTAAGTGAGATATTTGGAGAGATACTCTTTGTAAGTTTCAATTATCTTAAGTTCCTAATGTCTTTCTCAGAGTCTTACTTAAGTTCCTTATGTCTTTCTCAGAATCTTACTTAAGTTCCTTATGTCTCTCTCAGAGTCTTACTTAAGTTCCTTATGTCTCTCTCAGAGTCTTACTTAAGTTCCTAATGTCTTTCTCAGAGTCTTACTTAAGTTCCTTATGTCTCTCTCAGAGTCTTACTTAAGTTCCTTATGTCTCTCTCAGAGTCTTACTTAAGTTCCTAATGTCTTTCTCAGAGTCTTACTTAAGTTCCTTATGTCTCTCTCAGAGTCTTACTTAAGTTCCTAATGTCTTTCTCAGAGTCTTACTTAAGTTCCTTATGTCTCTCTCAGAGTTTTACTTAAGTTCCTTATCTCTCTCTTAGAGTCTTACTTAAGTTCCTTATCTCTCTCTCAGAGTCTTACTTAAGTTCCTTATGTCTCTCTCAGAGTCTTACTTAAGTTCCTTATGTCTCTCTCAGAGACTTACTTAAGTTCCTTATGTCTCTCTCAGAGTCTTACTTAAGTTCCTCATCTCTCTCTTAGAGTCTTGCTTAAGTTCCTCATCTCTCTCTTAGAGTCTTGCTTAAGTTCCTCATCTCTCTCTTAGAGTCTTACTTAAGTTCCTCATCTCTCTCTTAGAGTCTTACTTAAGTTCCTCATCTCTCTCTTAGAGTCTTACTTAAGTTCCTCATCTCTCTCTTAGAGTCTTGCTTAAGTTCCTCATCTCTCTCTTAGAGTCTTGCTTAAGTTCCTCATCTCTCTCTTAGAGTCTTACTTAAGTTCCTCATCTCTCTCTTAGAGTCTTGCTTAAGTTCCTCATCTCTCTCTTAGAGTCTTACTTAAGTTCCTCATCTCTCTCTTAGAGTCTTGCTTAAGTTCCTCATCTCTCTCTTAGAGTCTTACTTAAGTTCCTCATCTCTCTCTTAGAGTCTTGCTTAAGTTCCTCATCTCTCTCTTAGAGTCTTGCTTAAGTTCCTCATCTCTCTCTTAGAGTCTTACTTAAGTTCCTCATCTCTCTCTTAGAGTCTTGCTTAAGTTCCTCATCTCTCTCTTAGAGTCTTGCTTAAGTTCCTCATCTCTCTCTTAGAGTCTTGCTTAAGTTCCTCATCTCTCTCTTAGAGTCTTACTTAAGTTCCTCATCTCTCTCTTAGAGTCTTGCTTAAGTTCCTCATCTCTCTCTTAGAGTCTTGCTTAAGTTCCTCATCTCTCTCTTAGAGTCTTGCTTAAGTTCCTCATCTCTCTCTTAGAGTCTTACTTAAGTTCCTTATGTCTCTCTCAGAGTCTTACTTAAGTTCCTTATGTCTCTCTCAGAGTCTTACTTAAGTTCCTTATGTCTCTCTCAGAGTCTTACTTAAGTTCCTTATGTCTCTCTTAGAGTCTTGCTTAAGTTCCTTATGTCTCTCTTAGAGTCTTGCTTAAGTTCCTTATGTCTCTCTTAGAGTCTTGCTTAAGTTCCTTATGTCTCTCTCAGAGTCTTTCTTAAGTTCCTTATGTATCTCTCAGAGTCTTTCTTAAGTTCCTTATGTATCTCTCAGAGTCTTTCTTAAGTTCCTTATGTATCTCTCAGAGTATTAAATGGACTCGGGGAGGAATTTTTGTACAATACTACCCAATGTAGGACTAAATTTGGGTTAAAGGGTTGGCCCTCACCTTGCTGGTGATAATGTTCTACTTGCTGTAGCCTGGGGTGATGATGGACAGCGGGATCAGAGGTAGAGGAAGGGGCAAAAGTGGAGTCTGTGGAGTTGAGCTTTGTCTCTAATGGCGATCTTGGATCTCGCTCTGCTAAGTATGCAGAAGGGTCAAAGGCTTGTAAGGGAAAGTTGACGATCTTATGAGATTTGACCCATCGTCCGTTCAAATACTGAAATCTCTTAAGGTTGATGATCTGAGATATGGAATGGAAGAAAAGGGAGAAAATTTCAAAATAAAATATTGAGTTAAATCTCATTTTCTTTTTCTTCCTCTTCCTTCCTCTTCATCCCTGGAGTCAATGTCGATTAAAAAAAATGATGATTTTAAATAAGGATATGACACTTAGTTTTCACGATCTGAACTAAATGGGTAAAGGAATTATTGTCCACTACTCTAAAGCATCACACAACCAATGCTCCTGGCATAGAAAAGAACTTCCAATATTGAAATACATTTTAAAAAAAAATTGCAGTCAGTAGCTTTACTATGATACAAATCCTCAAAAACCCTTTCCTAATTAAAAAAGAAAAGGAATTTTAGTCTCTTCCTAATGATAATAAATAATCAATAGCATTAAGAGATACCTTTGTCTTGTTACTTCAACATTTTTTTTAATAAACTCTCTATTTTTTTTTTTTTGCAAAACTAATATCCATCTGTTACGGTATTGTATAAGTAAGACAAAGCTCTGTAGAAGTAACATTTTTAATGGATGAGTTTCAACACGATCCAGCTTATACATAAACTGCACTGACCAATATAGGTGGAAGCCGCCAGATGTCCAGTTTCTTTGAAGCCAGACAGTGGGCTTTACATTTGGAACAGTAGTAAAGCTGATCCTCGTCTAGTTCCTCCCATTGTGTAAACGCCTGCAGACAAGTGTCCAAGTCGATTGGCTCTGTCTGTTTCTGCCGGCTTGCTGCCACACTCTCGTGCTCTTCATGAAACTGCCACGTGAATGAAACAATGTTAACTATCGCCTCTGCTTTGACTTGGTTCTGAATTGTCATTTATTAGTCCCTGACTTAAAATCCGCAAAATGAAGTTCCTTTTCAATATTTAGGTTTGAAAGCTATTCCTACAATCCTGCTACAAAAAATTTGTCCAGTGAAAATTTTTCACCAGGCATGAAAAAATAAAGGAAAATCTGTGATTCATTGCCGTGAGCAAGCCGGAAAAGCTCATCATAAGCAGCCACAAAAGGGTAATTGCTTTAGAATGATACAGGTAGGGAAAAAAAAAGAAATACAGAACCATACCTTTTCCTGAGTAGTCTGATAGCGAAGATGCAACGCTGTGGCTTCCCAGTCTATTGCCAGGAAGGAACTGCCTCGACCATAGAGCTCTCCATTGCATTCTACCTTGCAGCCTCTGCAGAATCTGAAAAAAAAAATAGGGATGAGATGAGAAAGTTTGGAGTACTAGGTAGTATAGATGGAAAAATATGAGAATAGAAAAAAAAAACTACATAAAAACTAGATTTATGACTATGATGATAATGATGATGGTGATGGAGATATATATATATGTATATATATATATATATATATATAAAGAGAGAGAGAGAGAGAGAGAGAGAGAGAGAGAGAGAGAGAGAGAGAGAGAGAGAGAGAGAGAGAGAGAGAGAGAGAGAGAGAGAGAGAGAGAGAGAGAGAGAGAGAGAGAGAGAGAGAGAGAGAGAGAGAGAGAGAGAGAGAGAGAGAGAGAGAGAGAGAGAGAGAGAGAGAGAGAGAGAGAGAGAGAGAGAGAGAGAGAGAGAGACAGTCAGACAGACAGACAGACAGAGACAGATTCACAGACAGACAGAGAATAAATTAAGAGAAGAAATTGTGTCAGATATATTTTGTTCATGGTAAAACATCTGTGTGATAGTGGTTATTTGCCTGTAACATGGACACCTGTCACAAAAAGGACAGACTTCAAACAAATTTTGATTATGGTAAAACATCTGTGCGACACATTGTTTGTTACATTTGTGTGGCAATTTCTACTTGCCTGTACCAAGGGCACTTATCACAGGAAAAACCATCCTTCTGAACTTCTTTCAAAATGAATGGATACTCGTAGCCAAGACTATCATCGCTATATGGAGAAAAAGAGAGAACAAAAGAGTACTTTTTACTCAAATGCATAAGTGAAAAAAAAAATCATAAAATCACAAATATAAAGCTTTATGTTAATAAAATCTGAAGGAAATAACTATAATCCAGAAGAAAAAAAACACAAAATTGAAAAGAATATATTTAAAGGTTTGAAATAAAGCTCCAGTCAGGTTCAGATACGGAGATAATATAGAAAACGTCCACTGGAGAAAAAAAAATTAAAAAAAAAACCTCACCAGTCTAAAGCATGGTTAGCTGTTTTGAGCTCTGAAGGGGGCAGTGGGCTCACAAGTCTTGCTATTTGAGTCCATACAAATTGGTAGATTTCCGCATTGGTTGTGGTGTCATTCCTTGGAATGATGATGGGCGTTCCAAACAGGTTCGGCCGAGATTTTTGTGACGATAGGAAGTAAAGGTCCAATAGATTCTGCTCACAGTGGAAAGAGGGAGAGGAGGGGGGAGGAAGATCAGAAGTGATCGCAAAAAAAAGTCAGTTATGAAATATAAAAATTCTAAAAAACTAATAAAAAGTTACTACTTCTTCATTTCGAAAATATTTAAGAACATTTGGTTGGTAGAATATTTATTTTCCTCATTGCAAGGAATTTATCTTGTCAAATCAAGCTCTTTAAAATCTTTTTTCTTAAACGTAGTCATAAAAGAGTGCAATAGTACACTAGGGTGTAAAGTAGAAAAGTTCCTACCATTTTACGGTGCACCCCAATGACAAAATTCTCAAACAAATCTGGAGCTTTTGAGGCCTCAGTGGTGGTGATGCTGACATTGCTTGGACTTCGCGAGTGGTTTGGGGAACGCGGCCCTGGAGGGGGAGCAGCACTTGACACGATGGCTGAGGAAGGTGCGGCAAATGTGCAGAAATGATTTCACTTACATATTCCTCCTGCTTCCAGAGAGACCATCTCTCCACCTTTTTTTTTTTTTTTTTGTGTTATTCAACCCTATTTGGGTAAAGAATATTTTACAGCAAATGCTATTAGCTTAATCCTCAGGCAATCTGGATTTGGCTTGTTGGCTGAGAGAGAATAGGAGTACCTGCCTTGCTAGGTTTAGCGATTGACTATCAGTGATTGAAATTAATTTCCATCACACAAAACCTGGCTCAACTTGCAAGATTTATAACTTTCAGCAAGAGGAATAGCCACATTAAAAAAAAAGAAGAACAATAATAATAATTATAAAAGCTATGAACCATGATCTATGCCTGCATATATTCTGACATAGGTTTACTTTCTCTTCTGACATAAGTCTACCTTCACCAACTTCCTACAAAACATGGTCCAAACTCATTTCCCTTCATATGAAACATACAATTATTTGTTAGATATGGCAAAATTGAACTGGTTCTTCAATCTCTCCACTAGATAAGGCCAGGCTATTTTCATGAACTTGTGGGGATTTATTTTAGCATTGAAGAAATTTCAAAAGCATGAAAAGAACTGTGTGAGATATGTAGAACATGGTTTTACACAGCCAATCAAGTATTTTTCTCAAAAGAGAGAGGGGCCAAGGCGGGAACGAAAGAAAGAAAGAAGGGTAGAACTGGAAAAATAAATGATAGTTTGAAAGAGAAAGAGAAATTGAGAGATAGAGAATGAGACAGAGAGAGAGAGGCAGAGAGACAGAGAGATAGAGAGACAGAGACAGAGACAGACAGAGAAATGACTAATGTAAGACTCACCAGGAATCCCTGCTGGATCCAGGGTGGACAAGCGCTGCACCTCAGGAAGGTCAAGGCTCTCTCTACTTCCGTTTTGTTGGTCAGAGGTCGCCAGGGGCTTGGGGGCGTGGCCTCCAGTGACGGCTGCTGGTCCCAACCCTGACTCCTCCTCCTCTTCTGTCATCGGCTGGATGAGCGGAGGGGGAGGAAGTTGGTACAGGAAGAGTGAGCCTGGCACAAGGAGGGTTCGAATCTTCTGCTCGTCCCGAGGGAGTGACTGGAAAGAAAAAAAAAAAAAAGAAGGGAACATTATGATGGTGAAACGTTGAGGAAAAAATGCTTAAATAAATAGAGCAGCAAAGGATGAAAATAAATGTATAGTGTAGACAAAAATGTACTACCTGTTGTTTCCCTTACAATTTATATAAAGTCAACCTCGCTTAAAGTCAAGGATTTTCTCTGGCCCTAAAGGCTTGACTTTATTCCGATTCCATTCCATTCTATTGTTAATAACCACCTGGAATAACTGTCTAGGATTTTTTTTTCCTTTTTCACAGCTTTTGTACTTAAGACATATTGTGGATGAGCAGGTTTTCTCTCCAGAAGAAGAGCCCTGAAATGCTATATTGAACCCATTCTGGTGTGTGAATGTGAGGCCTGGACAATTTCTAAAATGTTACAAAAAAAAAACCTGGAGGCAACAGAAATGTGGTTCTTGCGGAGAATGCTACGAATCTCATATACTGCAAAAAAAAAAAAAAAAAAAAAAAATTAAACAAAACATTGTAACGATAAGCTGATGCATAAATAGAATACGTAGGCGACAAGTGAACTTTTTTTTTGGCAAAGACAGAAAGTAGAACTGTTTAGAAAGAAACTAGAACATCTTGTGACAACTGGAATAATCAAAGGAAACGCAACAGGGGAAAATAGTGAGAAAAGATAATGGACGAACTGAGAGGCTAAAAGGAGGACGAGTGACAGATGCACTAAAAGCGACGAGGGATAGAGATGCGTGGAAGATCATGATCGCCAACGCTAAAGAGCACGGCACCTAATTGATTGATGCTCAAGAGCAAGCAGCACCACAGCACTGCTGTACATTTATGATTTAATATTATATTTAAAAATACATACCATCACCATGCCTCTAACCCTATGTTTGTGAGTAAGAATGCAGCATAAATGTTAAAGGCTGACAAGACACTACTTAAAAAAAAAAGAGAGAGAAGAAATGTGACACAACAGAACTCTTCTAACATCTCCTCCTCCTCCTACCTCCTCTTCTGTTTCTCTTCTTTTTTCTTTTTCCCCTACATCTCAATTCTTCCCCTTTTTCCTGCCTAAAATTTCGTCCTCAAGGTTTTTATATAATTTCTCGTTCGCGGGTATAATGGTGTGAATTCTTTGTCAACGGTCCGGATGGTGAGATGTTGGGATAAGCGTTTGAAAAGAAAAGAAGGAATAACTAATAAATTGCAGATAAAGGCAGATTGTTTGTTTCAGAATGGTCACAACAATGGATGTCTTGAAACTCTACATGTTCAAAATTAAGGCCAGATTTCAATACAAATGGGGTGTAAATCTGAATTCTGAGATCATGTTGAGACAGTATCTGTCCCATACCACCCCCCCCCCCCCCAAAAAAAAAAAAAAAAAAAATTTAAATTAAATAAAATAAAATAAAACACCCCACACATTATGTTCGTTGCAATATGTATGTGCTCACGAATAGCTAAAAAAAAAGTACAATCCTTGAACTAACAAATATGTTCGAAAAGATCAGGAGTTGGTTCGTGAAATAGTAGCGCTAAAAATAGAACTGGTATCTGTAATGGTCCTTCTTAATCGTGAAGCTATAAATAACTCGCGAAGTCGTCAGCCATTCTATCTTGTCACTTAGGGATCCGTACCAACTAGAGCAGCCAGTATGGCGCGGATTAGTGGGCCACGTCATTTGAATGAGTGAATAGTGGGTTGTATAAGGTGCGAGTCAAAGCCCGAACAACAAACTTTAACAATTATGGAAGACTAAATTTTCACGCGTTTCCCGAAGACTTTTTCAAAGTATGAGACATTCCCCTGTTGCATGCCTATTGTCCGGGAAATGAGCTCGGAGGGTAATGGCCTAGTTGATCTCCGTTCAAAGTACGGAGCCTATGACAGCTCACAGCACTGCGAAGACTTGCCGTACTGATATAGAAGCATTAGAGACATTTACATCTCGATAGTTGACTTTAGCTCTGGCTCTTATCTTCACGTCAGCAGGTGGGCACTTCCGGCCTCGACTTGATCGCGCAAAGGTTGGGCCCACGCATGCGCATTATTAATAGCGAGAATGAGGTTCTTGGTACGTACTCTCGTTGCGCGAATCGACAACACTGCTGACAAAAGTGACTCAAAATTTGCGGTAGTGTAAATGTGAAGCGATATGCCCAAATTATGATATAGATGATTGTGTTTACGGGCAATTTTTCTTTTTTTTTTTTTTAATAAAAATCGACTTGGATAAGAATTTAATCTGTTTCAATCAATCTGGTGTCCCGACTCGTTTTCAAAATAGTTTCGGCCTCGGGTTGACGCAAAGTTCACATTGCAAACATATTTATAAATTGTGCCTGTTGGCGAGCACTAGATCTAAAAGTAAAGGCAGCTCAGTCTCTATTGAAATCAGCTTTTGATTATTTTCTTCCAGTGAAATCTCGCCCCCTGACTGCATGAAAACAAAAGTCAACTTTACCATCGGGATTGCCCAGGACAACATAATTTATATTTTGACGAAATGAAAGAAAATTGTCGCCTGATATCCATTTTCTCACGCCGTTTCCGAAGTTTGCAGTGGACATGATCTGACTTTTTCTTGTAGACAACCAGCCCCTGTCTTTAAATAAATTGTAATTATAAACTTGAAATAAATATCATTAATTGAGCGGTTGACACTATGTTCATGATATCAAACTAACGATACCGACCCCCTTTGATCCCCTAGATATATCCTTGCCGGGATTGTCCAGAGAAACCAACCAAGTGAGCCGCGCTAACACACTATGTCACTCGTGTACTCTACGTATCACCTGGAAGAATCGCACGCGATTGTCAACAAGAAGCTCTACAACTGGCTCAAAGAAGTTTTCCACGATCCGCCCTACCTTTTTGAACTGTACAAGCTACTGGAGGAGCAGGCACAGGTAAGAAAACGGAGAAAAAAAATTTAATTTTTGTTTTGTCTAAATATACATAGAATAATGAAGGATATACCGCAATGAATTCGCCGTATTTTCTTTAAGAGAATAATCCTTTTTTTTTTTTTTCAGCAGTTGTTGCATATTTTTGAGATTGTGCGGATCTTTAAAGTCGAAGTGATTCACGAAATTTATGTTACAAGACTAATTTAAATTATCAGAAGATTTAATGTATGAAATAGGTGATAAGAAAAGAATCTAAAATGCATTTTAATTATCTATAAACCATAAGGGCTCGAGTGATGTGAACTCGCCCATGAATATACGATTAAAAAAAAATCAGCACTCAGGTTAAATTATCCTTCTTTCAAAAAAAAAAAAAAAAAAGTACTCAGGTTAAATTATCCTTCTTTTTAAACAAAAAAAACCGCATCTGCGCAGACGCAGAGCAGAGCCGGGCTGTCATGGCGACGAGAGGACCAACGGCCGCCTTCACCTCAAGCCACGCCCCCTCTGCCACCCCCGCCACGTCCAGCAGACGACCATGACGCCTCCTGGATCTACTTCCCCAAAGGAGACGGTGGAAACACGCTGAACGAATGGCTCACTGGCACCGACAGCAGCGGAGACCAGATGGCGGCCTACGGCTGTAACAGCAGCGACGCCGGCGCGGCTCTGTCCAGCGGCGACCCAGCCTCGAGCCATAGCCCGCTGGCGGCAGCGCGGAGTGTGGGCAACTGCTCGAGGCAGTGGCTTGTGGACATCGCCCAGAACGGTGCGGCGGCCGGCAGCCCAGGGGGCGATGCCGGGGCGTTTGCTGGGGGCGACCAGGTCGGGGGAGGCGTGGACGGCGAGAAATGGCCACCCTGGCCCGGTGACTTCGGCGGCAATTTCACCTTCTACGACTACGACTACGATTCCAGCGGTAAGAGAAAGTTTCCTCCTGGAACTGGAGCTTGATGGCAAACTTCATTTCATCTCCTAATGCTAATTAAGCAAAGCTTACACGGCATAATACTGGCAGAAAATAGGCATAGGTTATAGTTTTACGTGTTATCAGTGGCAAGTAAGGCGCACTGTTCACAGATTTGCTAGACGACATTGTGTTATCAGTGACAAGTAAAGTGTACTGTTCACAGATTTGCTAGACGACATTGTGTTATCAGTGACAAGTAAGGCGCACTGTTCACAGATTTGCTAGACGACATTGTGTTATCAGTGACAAGTAAGGCGCACTGTTCACAGATTTGCTAGACGACATTGTGTTATCAGTAACAAGTAAAGTGTACTGTTCACAGATTTGCTAGACTTCATCTCTAATAAGGTTGGGGTGTAGTCTCAACACACGAAGGGTAATCTTGAGCTCTTATAAGGTTGGGGTGTAGTCTCAACACACGAAGGGTAATCTTGATCTCTGATAAGGTTGGGGTGTAGTCTCAACACACGAAGGGTAAACTTGATCTCTAATAAGGTTGGAGTGTAGTCTCAACACATGAAGGGAAACTTGATCTTTAATAAAGTTGGAGTCTAGTCTCAACACACGAAGGGTAAACTTGATCTCTAATAAGGTTGGGATGTAGTCTCAACACACGAAAGGTAAACTTGATCTCTAATAAGGTTGAGGTGTAGTCTCAACACACGAAAGGTAAACTTGATCTCTAATAAGGTTGAGGTGTAGTCTCAACACACGAAGGGTAAACTTGATCTCTAATAAGGTTGAGGTGTAGTCTCAACACACGAAGGGTAAACTTGATCTCTAATAAGGTTGGGATGTAGTCTCAACACACGAAAGGTAAACTTGATCTCTAACAAAGTTGGGGTGTGGCTTAACAAACGAAGGGAAACTTGATCTCTAACAAGGTTGGGGTGTAGTTTCAACACACGAAGGGAAACTTGATCTCTAACAAGGTTGGAGTGTAGTCTCAACACACGAAGGGTAAACTTGATCTCTAATAAAGTTGGGGTGTAGTCTCAACACACGAAGGGAAACTTGATCTCTAATAAAGTTGGGGTGTAGTCTCAACACACGAAGGGTAAACTTGATCTCTAATAAGGTTGGGGTGTAGTCTCAACACACGAAGGGTAAACTTGATCTCTAATAAGGTTGGGGTGTAGTCTCAACACACGAAGGGTAAACTTGATCTCTAATAAAGTTGGGGTGTAGTCTCAACACACGAAGGGTAAACTTGATCTCTAATAAGGTTGGGGTGTAGTCTCAACACACGAAGGGTAAACTTGATCTCTAACAAGGTTGGGGTGCAGTCTCAACACACGAAAGGTAAACTTGATCTCTAATAAGGTTGAGGTGTAGTCTCAACACACGAAGGGTAAACTTGATCTCTAATAAGGTTGAGGTGTAGTCTCAACACACGAAGGGTAAACTTGATCTCTAATAAGGTTGGGGTGTAGACTCAACACACGAAAGGTAAACTTGATCTCTAACAAGGTTGGGGTGTGGCTTAACAAACGAAGGGAAACTTGATCTCTAACAAGGTTGGGGTGTAGTCTCAACACACGAAGGGAAACTTGATCTCTAACAAGGTTGGAGTGTAGTCTCAACACACGAAGAGTAAACTTGATCTCTAATAAAGTTGGGGTGTAGTCTCAACACACGAAGGGAAACTTGATCTCTAATAAAGTTGGGGTGTAGTCTCAACACACGAAGGGTAAACTTGATCTCTAATAAGGTTGGGGTGTAGTCTCAACACACGAAGGGTAAACTTGATCTCTAATAAGGTTGGGGTGTAGTCTCAACACACGAAGGGCAAACTTGATCTCTAATAAGGTTGGGGTGTAGTCTCAACACACGAAGGGTAAACTTGATCTCTAATAAGGTTGGGGTGTAGTTTCAACACACGAAGGGTAAACTTGATCTCTAATAAGGTTGGGGTGTAGTTTCAACACACGAAGGGTAAACTTGATCTCTAATAAAGTTGGGGTGTAGTCTCAACACACGAAGGGAAACTTGATCTCTTACAAGGTTGGAGTGTAGTCTCAACACACGAAGGGTAAACTTGATCTCTAATAAAGTTGGGGTGTAGTCTCAACACACGAAGGGTAAACTTGATCTCTAATAAGGTTGGGGTGTAGTCTCAACACACGAAGGGTAAACTTGATCTCTAACAAGGTTGGGGTGCAGTCTCAACACACGAAGGGTAAACTTGATCTCTAATAAGGTTGGGGTGTAGTCTCAACACACGAAGGGAAACTTGATCTCTAATAAGGTTGGGGTGTAGTCTCAACACACGAAGGGTAAACTTGATCTCTAATAAAGTTGGGGTGTAGTCTCAACACACGAAGGGAAACTTGATCTCTAATAAGGTTGGGGTGTAGTCTCAACACACGAAGGGTAAACTTGATCTCTAATAAAGTTGGGGTGTAGTCTCAACACACGAAGGGAAACTTGATCTCTAATAAGGTTGGGGTGTAGTCTCAACACACGAAGGGTAAACTTGATCTCTAATAAAGTTGGGGTGTAGTCTCAACACACGAAGGGAAACTTGATCTCTAATAAGGTTGGGGTGTAGTCTCAACACACGAAGGGTAAACTTGATCTCTAATAAAGTTGGGGTGTAGTCTCAACACAAGAAGGGAAACTTGATCTCTAACAAGGTTGGAGTGTAGTCTCAACACACGAAGGGTAAACTTGATCTCTAATAAAGTTGGGGTGTAGTCTCAACACACGAAGGGTAAACTTGATCTCTAATAAGGTTGGGGTGTAGTTTCAACACACGAAGGGTAAACTTGATCTCTAATAAAGTTGGGGTGTAGTCTCAACACACGAAGGGTAAACTTGATCTCTAATAAGGTTGGGGTGTAGTCTCAACACACGAAGGGTAAACTTGATCTCTAACAAGGTTGGGGTGCAGTCTCAACACACGAAGGGTAAACTTGATCTCTAATAAGGTTGGGGTGTAGTCTCAACACACGAAGGGTAAACTTGATCTCTAATAAGGTTGGGGTGTAGTCTCAACACACGAAGGGAAACTTGATCTCTAATAAGGTTGGGGTGTAGTCTCAACACACGAAGGGTAAACTTGATCTCTAATAAATTTGGGGTGTAGTCTCAACACACGAAGGGAAACTTGATCTCTAACAAGGTTGGAGTGTAGTCTCAACACACGAAGGGTAAACTTGATCTCTAATAAAGTTGGGGTGTAGTCGCAACACACGAAGTGTAAACTTGATCTCTAATAAAGTTGGGGTGTAGTCTCAACACACGAAGAGTAAACTTGATCTCTAATAAGGTTGGGGTGTAGTCTCAGAACAAGAAGGGTATTCTTGATCTCTTACAAGGTTGGGGTGCCAGATAGCTCAATCGGCAAAGCGTCGGGCTGACATGGTCAGCGGTTCGATTCCTCGCTCTGTTTACATGGTGGTGGGGTCGAATCTCATCTAACCAGCGCTATAATAAGGCTTGGCGGGAACTTAATAGTGTCTAATAATCTATTTACCACGACATTTGCACTTGGTTAATGCCTATGGGAGCCTAATCGTCTCTATGACTATAGTATTTACGGCTACGTTTGCGACGCTGCCTCTGGGTCTGTAAACTAGCCGTTTGTTCCTGCTTCACACCGTAAAAGACTAATCGCTTAGAGAGGGTGCAGGGTCAGAAAGCAAGCGACCAACCTAAGCACTATTTTGGGTTAAAAAAAAATGTTTCCGTGAAGAGCCGCAAAAACTGATCAGAAACCAACCAACCAAACATCAACCTTTTCTTATGTTTTATGCAGGGTGGCCCCAGTCGCAACTAGAGAAGATCTACCAGATTATGCGGCACGCCCAGTGGAACTCTAACATAGCCCTCACCGCCTTCCTGGCTGTCATCTTCCTCTTGGGCATCACAGGTGCGTGTTCATCGACAGTGTTATCACTACCTAATTACTGCCACTGCTAGCTACTACTAATACTATGACCGCTACCACTACCATGACCTCTACTAATACTACTACCACCACCACCACTGCTACTGCTACTGCTACTACTACTACTACTACCACCACCACCACCACCACCACCACCACTACTACTACTACTACTACTACTACTACTACTACTACTACTACTACTACTACTACTACTACTACTACTACTACTACTACTACTACTACTACTACTTACTACTACTACTACTTACTACTACTACTACTACTACTACTACTACTACTACTACTACTACTACTACTACTACTACTACTACTACTACTACTACTATTATTACTATTTTAAGGGAGCGTAGTGGCATATTGATCGAAGCTAAGCCTTGCCAATCAAAGAGCACATAGCTTATATCAAAAAGCCACTACGCTCCTTACACTACCACAACTGCTGCTGCTGCTGCTGCTGCTACTGCTATTGCTACTGCTACTGCTACTGCTACTACTACTACTACTGCTGCTGCTGCTACTACTACTACTACTACTACTGTTGCTGCTGCTGCTGCTGCTACTAATAGCACCACCACCGCTACTAATGCTGCTGCTGCTGCCGCTGCTACAACTGCTAGTAGTACCAGAGAAAGGGATAACATTTTTTTTTTCGTAGGGAGAAATATTAAAGGACTGCAATCTCTTCCCCATGCCCAGAGGAATTATCAAGGACTCAACAATATCCAGTCAGCAGGACGAGATTCGAGACGTGTCTTGATGGCCTTGTACTATAACACGAGGGCTTCAATGTACATTATAAAACTTTAAATACACATTGGGAACACAAGCATATTTTTAGCACTTTTTCCGCACTTTCATCGGATGAATTGCTTTGCGTTCACAGATTTTGTTTTACATAAACGCTTTCTTTCGTTTCGCCTTTAAGACTTTTAGTTTGCTTTTTTTAGAAGATGTTTATTTCTGTGGAGGCTCGAAAGTTTCTTTAGTTGGGCGCCTTATCCATTGTAATTCTTTGAAGACAAAGATTATTATAATCTCCCTGCGAAAACAATACTTCTATATTACAACTTCTACAGACATAAAAAAAATAAATATGAAAATGCTGCTCTAGCCTGTTGTATAACTGTTGGTGCTCTGTGCCCCGCTGCCAGGCAACCTGCTGGTGCTGACCGTCTTCGCCAGGAGCCGCGTGAGACCGGCCTCGGCGCTGCTCATCATGGCGCTGGCGGGCACGGACCTCATCATCTGCCTACTCGTCCTGCCTGGGGTGCTGCTCAAGGAGTGGGCGGTGCCCTTCAGGTACTTCAACCGTATTGAATCGCTGATCTGTATGCGTCGCTACCGGTGTTGTTGGTGTTTCTTGCTGCGTTTTTTTTTTTTTTAATTTTAATTGCTTTCCTGTAATTATTTCTAACCGCAGCCTCATTCTAATCGATCTCGACTAGGTACCGCTTTCAAAGAAGCTTGACAATTCTACCATCACCTCATTCCAATTTCTTTCACCCCCTCCCCCCCTCAACTCCACTTCTCCTCCACCATCAGATACGATGCGGCGTGCAAGATGTGGGAGTGGCTGCGCTGTACGACCATCCCGCTCTCGTCCCTCATCCTCGTGGCTGTTGCAGTGGACAGATTCGTGTTGATCGGGCGGGCAGCCGTCACGAAGCCGCTCTCTAACAGATCGGCGAAGTAAGCAACTTCCTCTCCCCGCCCTCCCTTTTTTTCTTACTTCCTCTACTTAAAAATGACGGACTAAATAAAGTTTTATAAGCCAAGACCACCAAGAACGGCTTTCGATCTGAGTTAAATATTTTTATCCGATGTTAGAATTAATGTATAGTGTAATAGAATCCAATCTCACTAAGATTAAAAGAAAAATATCCGGACAAAAAAAACAAAAACCAACTTAGCTCTCCATGCCTTACCTCCCGCACCATCTCCTCAGTATCAAGAATCCAATCTCACTAAGAATCCAAGGAGAATATCCGGACATTAAAAAAAAACAAAACAAAACTGAGCTCTCTCCGCACCATCTCCTCAGAGCCATCCTCCTCCTGGCCGTGCTGGCCTCGGCCGGGATGGCCCTGCCTCCTTCACTCGGTGTAGGCGTCTATCAACGCAACAGCGGCGCCTCGGACGGCAGCGGTGAGGACGCGTACACCGACTACGGCGACTACCCCGGGGAGGATAGCGGCCCGCTCTCACCCTCGGTCTCTACCGCTCTCCCTGCCCACACCGCAACATTCACCAGCTCTCACCTCATCTCGAAATTAGACATTGAAGCTAATAATCCCAGAGGAGCGCTGTCTGCCACGAGCGTGTCTTCAAATGGCGGCTCACAGACCACGGTAAAAACTGCGACGCGCCAAACCACTTTGGGCACTTGGCCAATTCTCTACGACCGCTCTTCTCGAGCGCATACTTTACTAACCACGATTCCGGCTCGCCCAAGTGAGCACAGAACTTTCCTGCCTCCCAATTCAGGCGCAGATTCTTTAGTTCTTTCTTCTAAGACTGAAGAGTTATCTACACCAACGCCTGAAACCCACTCTACAAGTGGCTCTTCCTTTCTTTCCTTCAAAACCTCTGGTAATCGAGCCGCTAGGGTAACTAATTTAGCTTCTTCACAAACTCCTGCCTCTCACCCTACATTGTCTGGTTCAGGTTTGATTTCAGTTCCGAACACACCACCTGGCATGGAGACAACAGCACCTGAGACGAAAACGACACCAAATAGCATAGAGTCAACATCACCTGACAGCGAGACCTCAGCACCAGGTACGGAGAGCAGCTCGCCGCCAACAGAGTTCTACCTGGGCTTGTGCTGGCAGAACGACATCCTGGTGAACGCTGCCTTCACCGCGCACTACTGGCAGGCCATAGCTGTGCTCTTCCTCGCGGTGCTCATCAACGTCCTGGTGATGTACGCTCTGGTCTTCCGCGCCGTACACCACCAGTCTCGGCGCTGGGGAAAACAGAGCTGGGGCGCCAAAGGTGCTGCAAAAGGTTCGTCCACTCCATTTTCAACGTCTGGACGGTCAGGGATGACCAACAATCGAGTAGCACTGCGAAGGGGTAATATTTTCCGATTTGGCAAGAACTGTGGAGTAGAATCACCATCAACATCTTCTCACCAGGCCAGTTATTCAGAGAATTGCTGGAGGAACATGCTCAAACCTCGCAGACCTGAAGCGGGGGCTCAAGTGAGGCCCTGTGAAAAGGACTGTCAGACCTCTCCCGGAGACAATGAAAAAAGCAAAAGAGACAAAAGTGTACACGGGATCTGCAGGGATAATGAAAGATGGGCCAAAACCGTACCCGATAAGACAGCAACTCTAAATGGTAGCAAAAATGACAATGGTGGTAACGATGAGGATGATCTGACCTCACTGGACGATGGTCACTACAATGACTGGGCTGCAAAGTCTAGCATCTCCCCTGGACCATCAAAAGTTCAGGTGGACAAGACCTCTTTTTTCTGCACTGTAGGTCGCATCAAACACTACCGCAGTCATTCCCTCGATATTTCAAACTACCTCAACCCAAAGAAGGCGGGAGACTATCATCAAGATCCCGATTCCTCAGTCTCAGTGGTAAACAGTTTGATTAAAACGTCCCACATCTCCACAGAAGTGGAAACTCTTTACAGGCGCCCAGGCTGGCTGAAGAGAAAGCTGGTGAAAGCACTGACTGGCCACACGGGCTGGCACCAGCGGCACAGAAAGGTCCACGAGACAGCTGTGTTTAAACTGGCACGCCGCCAGAGGGCAAAGGTCAAGATGCTAAACAAGGAACGCAGCCGTTGGGCAGACACCCACAGCGAGATGATCAGTAGCGATCTCTCCACAGGAAATGACGGCATGCAAGAGCAGAGCGTGTGCAACCATTTTGACATGGATTCCATTACAAAAGAGCAGAGCATGTGCAACCATTTTGACATGGATTCCATTACAAAAGAGCAGAGAGTTCAAATGGAATCTCAGACTGCATCGGATTCCACGCTGAAAGTTTCCTGCAAAACTAGTGAAGCACCAATACAGGTGACAAGTAAGCAGCAGCAAGAAGGCAGCTCTCTCAAATCCTTTCCATTTCCATCCACGGGCCGAGAGCTGCAGAGTAAGATCAACAGCCTTGCAAGTAATTCCGTCGATATTCCGCCTTCCATCCACCTCTTTGCAATGGAAGGACAGCCAGTGGACAAGAAAGCAAAGCACTCGTACAAAATTACCTCAACTGGACAACTCTTCCACAACAATGGAACATTTGAGCAAAGTTACAAAAGGTTAAGGAGTCTCCAAGAGGAGAAAACCCATCGCATCTGCTCGCCCTTTGCTTCCAGCACTGATGCTACTGAATTAAAAGCTTTTGCTTCTACGGACTTCTCTCTGCCAAACGCTCCTGTGCCGTCCTTAAGATATGAAAAAGAGAAAACCTTTGAGAATCATGGCATGATCAGTAAAGCCGAAAAGTTTATTTCATCTCACAATATCTCGAATACTATTTTTCAAGGCCGGTCGCTACAAAGAGTAAGACCTCAAAGTGCATCACCCATTACTAATACAAAGCCTTCTCGACAAACAAGCGTGACAAGGCGACAGTCGGAGAGCCAATTTTTTCTTCAAAAGTTGAGACAAAGGACTTTAACACAAAAAATTGATCTCCAAGAACCAATAAGCAAAGGAAGCAAAAACAGCCTAGACCACAACAAACAGGAAAAGGCCGAAGCAAAATGTCCGCCCAGACCTGTGCATCAGCAGCCGCCAACCAATCTGGGCAACAGGAAGAAAGGTGGTCAAGCGATTTCAGCCGCACCAGTGAAATGCGGTCACAGGAGGAGATATTCCACGGCCCAAGTAAAGACAGCCAAGGTTTTACTACTGGTCACTGCTGTGTATCTGGTCAGCTTTGCCCCAGCTCTCCTCATGACCCTTGACCTCATGCCCCCGCAGCGCATCATCTTTTATGCATATTTTGTCCACAGCGCGGCAAATCCTCTAATTTATTCCTTCATCAACCAGACCTTTCGCAAACAACTGGCAGCCTTGTTTAAGGCCAGGAGACCTCGCCAGCTTAATTGATGATGCCGCCTGTCTCTAAATACCAAAACCTCCACGCAAAAAAAAAAAGTTTTATAATTACATTAGTACATTTGCTATTGTCTGCCTTCTTTGTTTCTACTGGTTTTGTCTCTAAAATTTATGTAATGTAGTTACGCAGATTTTTCGTATGTGTTTAAATACAGTAGAAAATTGGCATGGCCATCGTTCTTAATGCTTATAAAAGTCTTTTTCAGTACTGTCTTCAAATTGGCAACACAGTAAATAAACTGTAAGTATAACCTGCTTTTTTTTAAATTACAAAATGTTATTGTGTTGGATAACATATTAATAGTATTTACCAGAGGACTCCAAGTTGAAATATAATAGAAAGATACAAACTTTTTGAGTATTGTAAACCTGATACAAGCTTACAGAGTATTGGAACCTACCATGTCCATGGAACGAAATCAACAAAGCGCTATTTAAACCAACAATTAGTGTCTAAATTGATAGCTTCATTTTCCCAACATTCATTCAACACATACCAAATATTGAAGTATCTGTTTATGTTTAACAGTTTAACTTAAGTTTTATTACGAGTCTTTCCTAGTCTAAAATTGTCTTCTTTTTTTTAAATTAAAGAAAAACTAAAGATGAGATAATCCTTGAGATATTGACATGTATTGCAAAAGGCCGAACACTTCAGGTTAAATATGTTCTAACACTCACAAAAATGAGGACTGCAAACTGAACTAAAAAATTCCTGTTTTGAGAATAGTATACTGTAAACTTTAGCAAAGGACAATATGGCAAAATCTTTGCACATAAAAAAAGACAATACAAAACGAAACAAAATTAATTACTTTAGAGAAGTCAGGACTTACAGATTACACATCTGAAAGTGTAAATAGCTATAACATGGAACTGTTCAGCTCTACTGAAAATGATAAAAGCTATGTACAATTAATATAACACTGTGACTCCCCAAAAAAAGATTGTATTCAATTTTGGGGGGGAAAAGTTTTGGTTTCATTGCTTTTGAGAATTTTGTTCTTAAACTGCAACATTATACTCGATGTATCCAAGTCATTAAAACGGGCTCAATATATCAAAGCTTATCATGTGATTAAGCATTATTTGAGAATCAGCTATTTGCAGTGTTCAATTACAAACTTAATAGTCTGTTGTCCAAATTATAAACCCAATAACAGCTTGTGATTCAGTATTGTGTTTGTGTGAAGTAAATAAATCGTTTTGCAATTTCAACTGCTTTTGTATTCATAATTCATCACTGAGATGTGTACACATTGTCTTGCATTGTTTCTTCTTATTTACTTTTTCAGAATTAATTTTTCTATAAGTCACAGGGCCGTGTTATTTTCCAATTGCCAAGTAAAAAAATTGAATACAGAAACGTGAGAAATGCTAAAAAATTTGATATCCAGAACAGAGAGAGTGAAAGACAAAGGAAGAGAGTGAGGAAGGGAAAGAAATAGAGAGTGAGAGAGAGAGAGAGAGAGAGAGAGAGAGAGAGAGAGAGAGAGAGAGAGAGAGAGAGAGAGAGAGAGAGACAGACAGACAGAGACAGAGACAGACAGACAGATAGACAGACATACAGAAAGAGAGAAGGAAACTGAGGAAGAGACAGAAACTGATAGACAGACACACAAAGAAACACAAACTTTTGATGGGATGAGCACAACCAGAGCATCACACAAAAAAAGGTGAAACATTAGAGGGAAGATAAGGATAACATCAGAGACCTATGATTGAGAATGGAATTGTTGTGATGCATGGGTGAGTGATAATGGTTTGGTCTGGCAATTTCACAAAGCAAGTCAAGCTGAAAAGGTCAGACTTTCAAAAGAAATATCCTGTTTTGAAATGAAAAACAGCCTTGTACTTATGCGTTCGATAATGTAAATAAGCATAATACTACTCTTGATATTAAAATGGTGGAAACAGACAGAAATAAACCAATTTGGGTGGAAAACATTGCACACGAATTTAAAGCCTATTTCCAGAGGAATAATCATCAGCTGGAAATTAAAATTTCACCTTCGCTTTAAGATTATTCTTGTAAGTTGACTTTCATTTGACAAATTTGATGCTGGGACTATATTGAAAAAAAAAATCCATGACAGAATAAAAACAGCCATAAATCCATAACTAAACATAAAAATACTGAGATAACAAGGACTGACCTTCACAATAGGTCCGCTGACCTCCACAACCAGGAGTTCTTCAACAGGAATGTCTGCTAGGCGGCTCACTTCCCGCTTGAGCGCACGGTACTTTTCGTCCATGTTCAGACGCAGACCATACTTCACAGGCACTGAACCATCAAGTTTTTGTACTGAAATACACACACACAAACATGCTTTTACTTTTAAGGTTCAGTATGTATCTTAATGGGATTTCAGTCTTGGGCTGTATTGGGCACCCATAGATCTCATAGGCATATTCATAAGCTTAAATTGTTGCTCTAAATTGCAGATTTGTGTTGGAAAACATAGCGTGCTGTCAATATCAGTGTGTTTAACATATTACTTTCATGACTGTTACGAAACAGCACAAACATCTGCGCCTGCATGCATGCACAGACACAGCTTTAAGCTCGCCTTTATATGCCATTCATATACATTCAATCTTGAACAGAGTTACACAAACACAAAGTAACCTTCATAATAACTGTTATGACTTTTGTGTCAATTGACCTATTTTGGATAATTATGATACTGGTAGAAAATCCTGCCCATTTCTAGCCAGTCCAAAGGTAGCCCTGGGACTCTAAGGAAGCTACAGCAATGCAATGTAAGTGCACATATTTAAATTTACGAAATAAACATATTGGAGGGAGGGACCAAAGTTGACATGACAATCGTTACATTATGTTTGTTTCAGATTTTTTTTACAAATGATGCTACAGTCAATTTCAAATTTGATTTCAAGAATCTTTGTATCACCAGAGAGTATAGACAGCTATCCCCTCTGGTATTACACGTACTGTCAGTGACGAGCAAAGTGGTAAGAGCCATGTGTATCAGCTTCTCAGCATTAGGTGGCGCCTTGGTTTAATACAGCTATAGTTTGGAACCCACAACAGTGTGAGTACTTTTTTAGCTTTTAGTAGATGATGTAAAAAATCCCAGCGTACTTTATAACATTCCACCTTAGCAGCCTAAGCTCAGATCATCTTCACAAAAAAATCCAGTGTTTTTATTTGGCAAGTTGCCCATAAGCATTTATTGGTCTATTGGTATTTATCTTGAGCTCGTGTGGAGTAATCCAGATAAACCCTGTCTTTGCCGACACAGCCAAGTTGATTTTTATCACACACCAGCAAATCCACAAAGTTTTAAAGAGCTGAAAACTTTATCCTTGTTTTAATATTTTCTTAGAAAGAAAGATGTGATAACCAAAAAAAGCCTTAATATCTATGGTCAAGGTAAAAAAAAATTATTATGTTTGTGATTCATTTTTCCCGCATGTTATGAGTAGGATTATTTTCTGTCTAGCCCTGGGCTTTTCTTCCCCTAACTGCTAAGAGCATTGAGGCAAGCCCTGTGTCTCTTACAGAATACCAACCGACATGCACAGCAGTGGTAAACAACACATTTACACTCTTATAGAGGCAATTTACTCCTGATTTTGAGAAGAGAATACTAACCTATGACCTCTAGATGTATACAACTGTCCATCGGCAGAGGAAGTGAGAGGTGGGAGTAAGGATCAAAGCGCACACTCACGTGTTCGCATTCCTTACACCTCACCTGAGACTTGAGGATGCCATGGAATAAATCTACCACTATTGACTGATTCCGTAGGAGATGGTTTTCCCATGCCTGAAGAGGTATTTAAGAGGTTTTGTTACACATACAACCATTATTAACAGAATCAGGGCAGTTGAATTCTTCACCAGAAATATCATATCTTCAAGATGAAACTGGCTAAACTCATTCTTTACAAAATCTATCATCTTATATAATGAGGAGGTTAAAAGAATAACTAAATCATAATTATACTTATGCATACCTTTATTTTCCAATCTGATGTTACAATTCTAGAAAAACCAAAATGATACACTACCATTTTTTTTACTTACAAGTTTTTTACCCCTTTTTTAATAAATACTTGTATAGATTTATATCTGTATGTATACTGTGATACTAGATAATTTATGTAATTATTGTATTTATGTCCTGAGAGCATGTCATCTCTAATTTACCTTTGTGGGATTGATTAAGTTATTTTAAATCTTATCTTATGAAAGTATTGAAAAAAATGCCCCTCAAATTTGAACTGTAGAATTGTCTTCATGTGACATATAAAAAAATTAAAAATTTGACTGTCTTGACCGTCTTGACCAATCTTGTACATGCTAATTGGGAAAAGTCACCCTTAACTAATGGGCTACGGTTCTACACAAATATATGTAAAAATATAAACGCCAGTTGTTTAAACTTTCCAGAAAATTTATCCTGTACATACAAAAAAAAAGCATTGAGGAGAACGCCACGAGTGAGACAGAACGGGTAAAACTCACCTCTCGGGCTACCACCCTGTCTGGCCTCCCATCACTATCTTTCAGCTCCACATAAGGCTTATTGTGAACCCTGACCAGACAAAAAAAGATAAAAAATTGCAAACTGTTCTATTCCAGGTTTAAAAAATACAAAGAGGTTATTTCCCCTCAGAGCTATCAGTTTTCATGGCTATGTCTAAATGATCTGCCCCTATTCTCAATCCCAAAACTATGTCCAATTTTCAGTAGTGGCTGATGCCTTGGTAGAAATATTTCAAATATGTAGCATAGCAACCTTAGAATTTTCAAAGTCACTCTGAGTTAAAATAACACTACAGTTAATTTAGGTTCTTTTAGGTTTTTTGATGTTTAAAAAAAGAATCAATGATATTCGACATGCTAGATCCTCCAAATAAACATATTACATCATTAAGCAAGGTACTTATTTGAGTAAAAAATGATTCATGATCAATATTGATGTACCTACCTGTTAAGATCTTCATGCAATCCATCAAGCAGGAAGCTGAGAAGTTCCTGAGAGTCATGCTGCTGGAAGCCATTGAACCGTGGTGCATATTTGCCTATGGTCCACTAAAATTGCAAAATAATAATAAAAAACAATTAATATTTACCTTATAGTTTCCTTGCTTAAGCACCTTTACTTACATGATAATTATCTGGTTTGATTTTTTTTTTGAATTGCATATGTGCAATAAAGAAAAGCAAGGAACAAAGGGAGTATATAAATTTGGACAATATGGGCAGACATATTGGCTGATAAAATAACTATGAAGTAAGTAACAGAAAAAAAATTATTAAAAAGACACACAGTAAGACATACAAAAGATGATATATAGGATATTCAGAATTGCTTAGAGCAGGGACTAACATGTGCTAGTAGGGTCTATAAATGCCTTAGTTTTACTTCCCAAGCTGTAAAACCTTCAAGCACTATCCCTAGAAGGCCTTACCCTTAGTTTTAGGGGTGCTACAGTCCGCGATGTTCCACTCCACAGATCTTTAACCAGTTCACCATAACGCTGAGCAATATGGCCCTTCATACCAAGAGGATTGTCTCTGAAAGTAGAAATCAAACGTGTGTAATTTGTAGCTGCTTCATTGTAGCGATAATGGAAAACAAATATTAATAACCCCAGCGGTTTAAATTCATATAATTGAACTATACATTAAAAGAAAATTCTTTATCCAAACATCAAAAGCGATTATCTGTCTGGAAATATTGATGATTTGTTTCTTCCTAGCAAAGGTCACATCCTCAGGTCTAAATTCATATAACTGAACTGCACATTAAAACAAAACCATATATTTAAACATCAAAAACTATTATCTGCCACGCAATAAAAGTTTGTTTCTTCCTGCCTATAGTCAAATCCTCCATATTTTCTAAACCTTTTGAAATGCAAACAAAGAAAGTTTCACAAACAAAATGGTCACAAACGAAAAAAAAGAAACAGAAAAAAAAGTTGCCTCTGGTGAAATTCAAAAAACAAAAGAAAAGTTTCTTATGCCACTCAAGCCTATTTCCAACCTTGACCAGAGTATCACACTTACACTTGCAGCTCTAACATCCATTCTCAAATCAAAGTGCCTCCCATAGCTGATATATCTTTAAGTAAGAAAGTATGCAAAAACAAGAACATCCCCCCCCCCATATAAAAATAAAAAATGAAAATCTTAAAGATTAAAAATCAAACTTGATGTGAGGGTCACCAGGAAGCTTACCGATTAAGCTCAAACAAATGCAGTTTGCCATAGAAATAGTCTGTGAGCGGCCGCGTGTTGGACACGCATTGTAGAGCTGCGTTCATGAAGCATGTGTTACCCAGATTGTTCAGGCCTGTTGCTCCCTTTTGAGTGGGCACTAGTCAAATGAAATCGATTAAAAAAAAAATACACAGGAAATCAAAATGTCAGATAAACAACTTTTTTGTTTGATGCTCCCTTATTAGGTTAAAAAAAAATTCACGAATCTATGTGGGAGATGGACAAATTTTCAAAAAATCAATGACCCACATATTTATTGCTGGATACAAAATTGCTCACCATATTACATATAACATCCACGCATCATTTCATATGAAGAAGACAAAACTGTTCTATAGCCCAGTCACACAACTTCTTTTAAAAAAATTGAAAAGAAAATCTAACCTTCGTTTCAGGAACAGAATTTAACAAGCATTTGCTTATGCAAGAAGAGAGGATACATTTCAATTAATGTTGTGATCAATTAAATCTCATGGCATTGTTAACTTACAATCAAGTCAGGGATAGAGTAAATACGTGAGATTCGGATAGTCCATGAAAGAGACTAGCCTTAAGAATACGTTCAGTTGGTACATGTAGAGAGATAGCAAAGACTATGGAATATAGAGGATATTCCCATGAGTTTAAATAAAAAAAAATGTTACAGATAATCGGACCTATCTTGTCAAGTTCTACACACCATCGTCTTTCTTGAGTGTTTTATTCTTGGCGAGCTGAGACATCTCCTCTGGCCATGTGAGATCTTTGTTGCGAACTGTGAAGGAGAAGAGGAAAGGAAATAAACTTTCCTAAAGTTTTCTTCTCTTTCTACTTAGTCTTTAGGGTGAAAAGAACAAAAATATCAACAATTGTCTTTTCAGCTAAGAATTATCATGATTTTATTCTCTTACATTTCTGATCAATATGAGAGAAAATTGAATTGCTCTGAACATGAGCTTAAAAGAGAAGTTTTGAAGCTTGAAAGCCTTTTCTCAAGAGTTAAATTTTTCATATCTTAAGTCGTTTTATACTTTATGATGCTCGCTAGCTACATTGGAAATAAATAAAAGTACTGAAAAGAAAAAAAAAATTGTTATATATTTGATAGTGCTTGTTACAGAAAATAAATTGATGGCATGTTTTCTTCAAAAATTTTGCACTCAAATCTGAAATCAAATATAACAAATCAGCTTTGTAGCTCACACCATGCTTAAACATTAATCTGGTTCCTATTTATTTCAAATTTGTACTTAGAACACTTGTCTTCACTCTTTAAACAAAGTTAAATAGATGTAAATAACTGAGGCAACATATTTTGTGGGACTAGATGCTAAATACAGGCTAAAACTTGGAACTGTTACAGGTTAAATGTTTAAAAACAATGGGATCTTACTAAGAACATTTAGGCTGTCTATTCTCTTGAATTCCCTTCAATCTCTGCACTTATTCTCTATTCAAGAATTTTTTCACTGATCTATGCTACAAGTACAGACTAGAAACATTGAAGTATCAAAATGATAAAAGGCCACACAACAAGATAATTATTACACCCATGAAGTATAGATTTTGTCAAGTTCTTATTTATTCTTTTATTTCATAACTTCACTCATGTTAAAATTTTTACAAGTACCATTAAAAATTTTTTTTTTAATATTCTATATTGACATGCAGCTAAAAAAAAAACCCAACTCTTCCAAGTATATTATAGTCAAGAAATAACTTTTTCTTATCACTTGTTCATAATTTAGAGTTGACGCAAAATTTTTAAGATATTTCCTCTTGCAGAAATTCAAAGTACTTAAAAAGACAAGGCCGTTACCTTCAAGTAAAATTTGTTGCATATCTTCGATTCCGTAGCCTTCAACAGTTTTGTCTTCATCTTCTAACAAAGTGAGATTTTGCTGGAATAGGTGAGAAAGGTAAACTATGTAAGTACATTGAAATCTAAAGACAATGGATTTTTTAAAATATGCCTTAAATACTTGTGTATCACAGCTCATGTATCTATTAAAGAATCAACAACAGAGATACATAATGTGAATAATTTTACCATTCAGGCTTTGATTAATTCATGTCCAGCTTTGAAAGGAACAATAATAATAAGTAGATAATCTGTACTACAAAGTTAACTCCTATTTTTTTTTTAATCATTTTATCAATATTATCCTCTTCAACCACTTTTTCTCCATCTACCTCAAAATTTCCTTCAATCAAACGACCAAGAATTTTCCTGAAAGCACTGGATTTCTTGCCTTGTAAATTAATCTACCACAAATTAAACATAGACCCTTTCCACTTTCTTCTCAACTTTTTTTTTCCTCCAAACAAATAAAATGTTATGAAATCTACATATTTGATATCATTAGAAAAAAAAAAACAAAAAAAAGCAAAGAGTGTTCGAGTATTTTGGGGTCTTAATGTAGATTTGAGGGTCTCGAAAAGAGCAGAATAATAAATTTATCCATTAATGCTAAAGGCAAAATGAACCTTACATCATCTTTTGGGTTGATTTTCCAGAGCCTGAAGTCTTCCCTGTAAAACCGCAGCTTGCTGCCAAGGAACTCGTAAATCTGTCGCATTGTATGTTTGCGGCTGAAGGATGCTGTGTTGGCATGGTACCTCCTCGGCTGTGCAGGATTTGCTGTCAAATCTGAAAGAGAGAAGAATGGTAATGATGATAGTTTGACCACAAAATGAAAAACTTATAAAATGTGAATGCTACATAATAAGCCCTCTCTCAGGTATTTCTAAATAGTTCCAAAGTCTCCCTCAGTGTCTTATACGGAGACTTTTCTGAGGAATTTTAAGCTCAGAAATTGAATAAACATTATACTTGTTTTTATATATAGTAAAATGTTTTGTTTTGAACCAAAATAAAAAAAAACCAAAACACTGTAATACTTAAAATTGATCTGAGATCTTGCTAAAAATTAAGAGTCAAAGCGATCCTTAACCAATTGAGTTTGAGATAAATACTATAATCTCCCTTTTTTTTTCAGTCAGTTTTACCTTTCAAATATTGGAAAATTTTGATATTCAAAAGTAAAAAAAAAGTACCATCATGATGTTTTCAAATTTAAATGCTCTAAGTCTGTATGATCATAGAAAACTGTGTCTCATATTACCATACTATGCAACATGGAATCATCAAGACAGTTTGCGAAAAAAAAAAAAAAGAGCACATGCATTTGTATTTCAACTGAAAACAGGTGTCAACTTACTGAATGCCATCCCACCAATGCCTGCCATCATGCCGGTGATTGTTGTGGTCTGTGGTGGCCTCTGGCTTGGAATTTGGTGTCGCATGATCTTTACACAAATTGGGTGAAGTTCAAGGACAGGACGGTTGTTATGTGCAAAAGAGTTTATCACCTGGAAATAAATATAGGAAAAAATTGCAATCTATGTCTTTCTTCTTATATGCTTTTTTTTAATGTTTGCCTGTTGCCCCTTCAACTTTTCTATTAAGTTTCTCAAATTTATCAGTCAACGCTTTTCAAATAAAGTAAAGGTTCATAAATTGATATGACTGTTTATCCTTAAGGTTTGAGTAACATTAACATTTCACTGAGAAGAAAATAAATAACTTAATGCCTCTCAAAATTTCACAACTTGATGCCCGTACGTATAAGAAAAAACAATGGGGAAAGAAAGAAAGAAATAAAGAAGATATTGCACAACTTTATTTTAAAAAAATGCACAGAGATGGAATTTTAGAACTTAAAAAATTTTACTCACAGTCCTTGGCAGAGCCACGACAGATTCACCATACCATGATGTCAGGGCCCGCCAAATACATTCAGGCACTATTTCAAAATCTTTGCCTCTCATAAGCGCCGTATCCCTTCTCAGCCTTCCTCCCTCGTTGGTTAATGAGGAATACTGCAAAAAAATATTTTCAAATGGGTTTCACTCGGTTCTCTTTTTTTTTATTTTTTGCTTTGACTAGGTGTCTGATTTTCTGGTAAATATTCAGAAGCAATTACCTCAGAGATGACGGTGACTAATACTTACTAGAGAATCGCTGTGGCTATATATGATCAAATGTCTGAGAAATTTGAAGTGATGAGTATTGAAAAAAAAAAGTTTGGATTTATTGCTAGAAACTAGTTTATATTCTATTAATGATTAATTTTAAAAAAATGAAAAAAAGATTCATAGAAAAGCCAAGGTTGTTCAATTAAAACAAACAAAATGAAAATGAAAATATTTCTTGTAAGGGTGCACACCTAGATTTCTAAAACATTTAAATCTAGAATCCTTTCAGTAGTGAAACTGGACGTCGACCAGTACGATTAAATGGATTATATTGGACCAATAAATAGAATGAATGGTGGAAACCCTAAGCCAACGAAAATTCCACGAATTAGTTAACCAATTATGTAGAGGCAAAAAAATCTCCGACAATCTATCGTGCTCAACTTTTTTAATATTCAAATATAGGTATCAGACATTACTAGTCATCTTACCTTAGAAGGATTCACAAGCAGAGGGTTGTTGTTGATCGCTGGAGGTTTCTGCAAGACACCACCTGCCCCGCTGCCATTCTTTCTCAACACCTTAGGTGACATGCTCGGACTGCGGTGGGCTGGGTTCAAATCATGGGAAGTCAGGTTTGAGCCAGCAAGCCTGGAAAGAATGCACATTGATTCATTGATTTACTTTTCATTTTGTTATTATTATTTTTTTCATGTTAGATGAGATTGACAGAAAAAAAATTATAGGTTAGAAATGGTCCCAGAAAACAATGGCCACACACACCCACCAGACAAAGCCCCTATTTAAAGAGAGGATGATAAAAACCTTTTTGACACAGTAGACATATTTTAGATTTTAAAAAATTCTTTAAGAGTTAAATCTTTACCTCAATTCAATTGGCTAACATTAAAAGTATAACCTGAACTCCTCAATAAATAGTGGTTCATAAAAATCACAATCAGAGAACTCAAATTTGTAACTCAATTATTTTTTTTTTCTAAAAAAAATTTTATTTCTGAAATTTTTGAAAGCTACAGGCTTGCTCCCCCCTTCCACCCCACAATTCATTTCTTTAAAACAAAAAAAAGAGACAATTTTTGTATAAATTTCAATGGATAAGCTAGACAAAAAATACTTCTTTCTTAGTCCCTTTGAACATTCTTTGGTGATTCAAAGCTTGATTAGGGCTGTTCTAAGTGATTTTTGAATGAGGCTTTTATGAAATAAAGTCCAATTTTAGATCACCCTAGAGGTGTGATTAAAATAGGCAATTAATTTAACAACCATTTTCAGCTCATTTTAAACATGTCTACCCTTCACAATAAAAATTACCTGTGGGAGTGGTTATCTCCACCTGCTTTGGTCATCCCTGTCATGACGACAGTATCATCATCCCAGCCCAGAGCTGTGTGTTGCTGGTGCTTGGCCTTGGCCGATCTGAGAGGGAGACCTCCAGGGTCCAGCTGGAGAGCACAGATATTCTAAACGGCCTCCTCATATGATCACAAGCAAAGCAATATTATGAGCATCCCAGGTTTTAAAGTGCAACTCAATAATGTTTGCTATGCAAGACATGCAGGCCTAGCAAAAGACAAAATATGCCTGATGTGTTTTATCTATCTACTGCCCATTAAAACTTCACAGGGACTCCTGCAGTTCATCACTCCATTTTTCAAAATATTGACTGTTCCAAACACTGGAGTGCCTGGGTAGAGCATTCAGATTAAGATTTATATTTTGAGACAATTATACAACTTTTAAACTAAAAATGTCTGCCCATGTTTTTTTCCGTTTTTCCAGGCAACTATATATATATATGTCGTATTAATTATATCTTTTCCAGCAGAGCAATTATTTGGTTATTAAAAGGGATACAAACCTCTGTGTTAACATAATCCAGCCAGAGATTCCACCATTGCATGTTGATCAGGTACCAAATTTGGCCAACTTCCAAGGGTTTCCGGTTTTCCCTCTCCAACCATTGTCTTGAGAGAAAATTAAGGATTTCAAGTTTTCTTCATATCTTACAAAAACATCATGATTGTCCACATCAAATCTTAACACTTCTTAAATAATTGTAGATTTGAAAAAAAAGGGAATGATAAATTTTTTTCAGGAACTTAACTGAAACAAGATTTTTTTTTCATCTTAACGACCTTCAATCAAGAATATCAGAACTATCCAAAAAAAAGGAAAACATATTCTATAGAGAAACACCAGGTAGATATTTGATAAAAATGAATAAAAAAAAATATGTAAACTTTGACAACACTGGTCCAATATATATGAAAATAAATTACAATAATCTGCATAGCCTTTTTATATCTCTCGTCAGAGCGTGCAATCATTAATAATCACTTAAATGTTTGTATCCAAATAATGGGAAATGAATGTATTTTTGTAAACTTTCTTCTGAAGTGGATCAGCTGAGATCTTACTAAAATTAGCAAGCGTCAAAATGCCGCATTTGGTATAAATCTAATATGGTCTTGAGCAGCTTGTTGTAACAATGCAATTAAAATTCACTCTTATAATTTGAACTGACTATCATTTCCTGGTCTTTTTTTTTTTTTTGATTTTTATTCCATTCTTATTTTTAAAGAATCCCTCACTAAATTTTATTCCACAAATTCATCCAAAACTGGCTGCATAGCGACTTGATATTAAGAACTCACTGTATAATTCTTCCCTCTTCTTCTTTTGTCTTTGGTGAAAGCCCTAGAACAATGTGACAAATCTGAAAATAAATGTTAAATCAACACATTAAAAATTAACAAACAGCAATTTGGAACATCGGCTCATTCTGTACTTTCCAAATTTATATTGAAACATTTTAAATACTTATTTTTAGCTATGAATTTTCTAAAAGGGCACTGCCTTGCAGGTCTTTTTAGCTGCATTATGAATGTTCAAAGTTTTCTATTCAAAGATTTGAATTTGCAAATAAGGTAACTATTACACTTAACAATATTTACATGTCAGGCAGTCCAACTCTTTGCGAGAATGTCATTTTTCTGCAGGATGATCACAAAATGTAGCTATTTATTTCTTCTAAAAATTGTTCGTTTTTTTTTTAAATAAATATTGACAAATCTGTAAACAAGAAATACTATTAAGGGATTAATGGTTTAATAGCTTGGATACTTCTACAGAATGATCTGTTGCAAATACCATGATTTGAAATAAAAGTTCAGTGAGTCCTGTCTGCTTGATTTTTCATTTTCTTCTCATATTTTAAACTAACTTGAGTAAAATCAGAGTATCTAAATGAAATTTTCAACTGTTTTTTTAAATTTTGCTGCAAAATGCTTAATTTCTTCTCAGGACAGTCAGGGAAAAAACTATGTCCCAAATCATTAACAAGATTTTGAGGAAGAACAAAATGTTAATTCAATCTTTACCCTTTCACATCAGCATCTGAGTTACTCTTAGACCAAACCCTACACCTGGATTTCTACCTACGGACTTCAATAGGTACATTTTTAGATCTAAATCTACATTATGATTAAAGAACACATTCTTGTGGTTTGCAATAGTTCAAATTTCCTTCCAACTTATCTCTACATTTTAAAGATTCTTGGGTTGAGCTCGAATACCAACCTTATTTTGTGAGGTACCTAGAGCAAATAAAGCATGAATCAAAAATTCATCTAATAGTTTTTAAGTATCACCAAAAAAAAATATGAAAAAGCGCTTTCTACTACTTAGAGGGGGAAAAAAAGCTATGCTCAAATATATATCACATCAAGAATAACAGTTGAAAAATATTGGAAAAAAAAAACTGTCTTGAACACTTCGTTTTTCTTAATACAGATCTTCCAGGGCAAGATGAACAGTGCTTCATTAATAGTCAAATCTAAACTCGTTTGCAAAAATTCCTAGTTATCCTAGCGATGCCACTACATACACAAACACAAACACACATGTACATATACTGCTGTCAGTTCAACTTACCTGGCTTAAGAGCTGCAGAAAGTCTGTGGTGAGTTGGTTGTTCACAGTCCACATCAAATAATCCTCCATTGTTAGGTAGCCATTCTACAGAGAGGAGGACGAGCATATATTCATTACTGAAAAGCTCAGTTACCATACAGTTAAGATCCTAGATCATTAGTTTGTATTGTACATAAAACAGTTACAAATGCGAAATAACTCAACACTTCGTAAACATCTGAAAAAATTAAAATGTTACCCACCTCAACAAACTAAGGAAAACTTTTGTATTCTGTAAGCTTTTAATTATTCTCTTGGGTAATTTTTTTTCCTCCTTTTTCGTAAATTTTTCAAACTGATTAGCTGAAGTCAAAACATAATTTGTATTTAAAGATGTGTCTATGTCCCTATTTTAATAATTCTGAGAAGATATAATTTAGAGGAGGATAAGAAGAAAAGGGGAAAGGAGGCAAAACACGTACATGATTGGTGTCATGACAGGAGAGAATTTCTTTGGCAACTGTTTGTGGATCTATCACAGGAAAGTCTTGACTTTGCTGGTAAAAAAAAAATTATAGCTTTGATCAAATGGATTGTTAGAATATTCACAAAAAATTAAATTAGTCAAAAAGTGCCTTAGGACTTGTGAGATTTAAAGAAAGGATATTATAAATGAGCATGTGATAGTTACTTTAAAGAATTTGAAATCCACTTCTAGGGTAATTGTAGGAGAAAGTTCTTTGAGTTCATGGCTGATGAAACAAGCTTTTTTAAAAGTTTGTAGTGATGCTGTTTCAAAAATGTTTCATGACCTCAGAATCTATAGCAAAGATTGCACCTCAAACACAAGTAAGAAGTTAAGAAAGGAAACAAAATGAATGACAAGCTCTGAGTGAGGAATTAAGTAGGGAGAGAGCCAGCAAAAACAAAGGGAGAAAAGGAAAAAAAGAGTGATAGGGAGACACACAGAGAAGGAGAGGAACAGATACAGAGAGACAAAAGAGAAAGAGTATAAAAAAAAAACAACTGAAGGAATGGGGCAATCACACAAGAGAAAAATGTCAAAATCGCGATCCACTCCTGAATAAAGTGAAAAGTGAATCAACAATTACCAGTGTTGCAGCAGAATTGTACTCTGTGCGGACAGTGTTGAGAGCTTGCAACATTGAGATAACTTCTTGCTCATTTAGACGCATGTCGTGATCCATATCGAACACTTTGAAACAAACTTGAATAAAAAAAATGAAACAAAGATGTAAATGAGATCTGAAATCATCTACAGATTTGCTTAACTTTCATATAGAGCTTTTGTTACTTACGAGAAACAATGAATCATTCCGATTTATTTTGAATGATTACAAAATTTGCAAATCAGTTTGGTTTCAAAAATACCCTGTAGAATTTATTTTTCTTTCAGGGACCTTTCATATATAGCCTTAACAGCCTGTCAAGCATTCTGAACGAGTCATCAGAAATTTTTTTGACCTCCAAATAATTACATAGCAATTTCCACAGTCAAGGGTGTTGATATTGAGGTTGCAGTTTTCTTATCTTCCAAAATAAAAAAAACCTTTGCATGCTATAACGCAATGCTAAAAAAAGTTAGGGTTTGAGTAAAATATTTTGCACCCGTTCAGAAAATTGTATGTTTTTTTGTTCCTTCATCAAAATTTGTAGCAGAAAATGAATTCTCTGCTCTTATCTCTCACATTTCTGCCTCTCCAGAGTAGGCCCACGGCAGCATGCAGAGACTCCACAGGCCATTTCCTTGAAGTCAATATGGTTGTCGCAATTCTCATCAAAGGCCAAAAACAATGCTGTGATAATGGAGACAAAACTTCACAATTATGTCTTTACATAGGGATACAGGTGGAAATAGCTATGCACTATTTAAAAAAAATAAAAAAATTTGGGTTTTATATAACAAAAAAGGGAATAAAACTTTATGATCTCAGCAAACTAAAACGAATGCTCAACTGCTGTTCAATTGATTCACTGCTTTATTAAATTATTCAAATGGGTGCTTAGAGATAACAGAGTTTCTAACTCTTCCACAGCAAGGAGTCAGTACCTTTCATGGAGAACATATCATTCTGATGCTAGGCGGATCCTACCAAACTTCACAGCCCTTGTATGTAGTAAACCTACGATCTCTCCATGTAAAATCAAGAACTGACAAATAGAGGTTAAATAGTAGAGCTGCCAAGGTAAATCTTTGAACATCATACCCTCCCTCTTCCACAAAATAATCCAAAATTTAGACATAGATTTGAAATCACTCACATTCACAGAGTTTACTTGGCAGAGGGGGGGAGACTTGAGACTTCAGAAGATCTATATCAAAGCGTCCGGTCTTTGAAAGGGCTTTTAATGCCTCATAGCGCTTTTCCAGTTCCAGAATCTCTCTCTCTCCCACTAGAAAAGTAAATTAAACAAAAAATGGTGTATGCTCTAAAGTTAGAAAATGCTTTTTTTTTAAAAAAAAAAAAAAGCTTAGCTTTGTGCAAAGGAAAAGGTTTCAGTATAACAAAAATCTTATAATACCAGAGATGCAAAGGAAGAAAATAAGCAGGAAAAGGCAGACATGTCAAATTTGTGAAATTCAACTTTTGCTTAACTTAAGTTTTTAATACATACCCTTAAGGATGAAATCTAATATTTTCTTTTGTCTGTACAAATTAAATTTCCAAAAAGTTGAAGAACACTTTTTTCATTCTCTGCGGGTTTCAAATAACTTACTTGTCTATAGACTGAATAAAAAAAAACAACAACAAAAGACTGATGGCAAATGATGTGCATAATTATTGCTGTATTGAAGCCTATGTAGCTTTGCTTCATTTCTTGAACTTATAACTAAAAAGATGCAAGCAGGTAGAATGACAGGCATTCCTTTTGAAAAACTGGATGAATGGAGCTTTTGATTTTGCTTTACAATTTGAAATAAAAAAGATTAAAAAGAAAGAAAGCCCACATTGAAATGTTCCCAAATCTTCGATTTGAAGATTTAGCTCTGGACATCTATCTGTACTACTTGACAGAGCAAGCATTTCCTAAATATTACAAGGCATTTCTAACTCTGCGTCTATAACCCTTTAAAATCTCTATTTATAAATTTAACATAGCTACAGCTTATAACTGATCATGGTATGTATGTGTGAGTGTGGTTTGGAGGGGAGAGGTGGTGGTGTTTGTTTCTGTCATTTTAAACCCTTTACGTCTCACAATGAGCTTTTCAAAATGAACATGAAAGAATTTTTTTAAAGAACTTTTGAGTTCGAAGTATTGAATTGAGACATGAAAGATGATGACACTTCCTAATGTCACAAAACATATTAACTAAACATCTATCTTCTGATCTAAGTATCTGAAAATTCTCTCAAAGCCAAAAATTAATTGTCTAGTAAAAATACTACAGAGCCAACTCACAATGTGTTACTCCGGCTAAGGTCTGGTAGAAGGTTGGAGTGTCATGCTCCCCTGATAGAGACAGGCTGGCGGACTCAACTAGCAGCCATTTGCTTATTATGGTTGCCTCTGGGTTATGCCTCAACCATGCAGAGAATGTATCAAATGACACCTGGTCAGACTGCGGAAACAGAAATTTGGATTACAAAGTAAATAAAGTTGATTCCAGTTTTCCATAACAGGCTGTAGACTCACATATTGATATTTTCTTCATCAATAGATCTTTATATAGGGGAGCAAATTTAGATCTTTATTTCAAAGTATTCCATAATTTAACCCACCACCAAAAGTCAAGTAACCTTGGTTGATTCATGGGTAGCGTGAGGAAATAAGCATAAATCTTTTTTCAAAGCAAATTTCAAAATGAGCTATGGTTGGAATAGAACTTACTGGATCACTAATTTATAGCCCAGACAACCTTGTCAATAGCTACAAACAAATAAAGCTGTTGTAGCATATACTTAGTCTTAGTGCAGGTCATAAAATTATGTCTCTTACTAATAGCATCAAATGGCACCTTGAATAAATCAACAAAATCCAATTTTTCATGATGAATTTTCTTTTGCCGATGAAAAGACATTTTTTTCTTCTAGATTCAACGACATAAACACCTATATCAATAACACAGGTTATAGACCTTTGTTTAACAAAAAATGAATGATAGAAGCAGTTTTCTCAAAATTGCAGTTTGACTTTATCAAAAAAATATTTTTTGTGAAACATCCTCAAGCCTCATTTTATCTCCCAACTGCTCAATCGTTATAACTTTACCTCTCTAAATAAAGTTGACAAGGCTGGGGAAATCTGTCTCTCACTTTCCAACACACGTCGGTCCATCTCATCTTTTTGTACAAAAGTGCATGAGTCATCACAGTACATACCAAAAATCACTGCAAATCAAGGAATTTGGAAAGTAGACAAAAAAGCTCTTCAATGATCAATAATTTTAACACAAAATTGAAGGCATTGAAATAAGTATAAAAGACAAATAAAAAAAAACAAGCCAACAATGAGTAATGTGACTAGGGTCAAAATTAGAACAGCAATGTATAAAAAAAAGAACTCTTATGTCTGAAAAACATTATGTAGAAATGAAATTTATCTGACAGCCCTTTGCTATTTCAGCTTTTCAAAGATAATCATCAAAATGCAGATTTTTAAACATTTTTTTATTTGTCAAGACTTGCTGTAACCCTGTGAGTCCTGGATGAGCTCATGAGACTAAGAAATCAGCCTGCCTAGGCTCCTGAAAGAGTATTGAGTACATAATAAGCTATATGGAATAACTATGCACCCATAATCTTGGACCAACAATTTAGATTATGCCCTCACGATAGGTTAGCTCCTTTTGAGATTCACAGCAAGTGTGGAAGTAAAATCTAGGGTTAGTTGAATATGTGTAAGAAAACCCGGCCACATCTTTAATAAAAAACAATTCTAAGTTAGATGGATTAGAAAAAATAGTCATTGAGATTTAATATATACAATATGTAAGCAAGATTTATTGCATGACCTCACTCAAAGTCATTGTTCATTAGTTTATCATTATGCCAAAGCTGTTTGCTTCAACATTTTCTTAATTCACATTGAGATTGCTGCATACTGATTTTATATAAAAATGGATTACTACTATTGGCTGCAGTCATGTAAGTATCAGTTATGGAAATGGGAAACTCCTTAGCTGAAATGTCAATTTTTAGACTACAACAGCTAAACAATAAGAGTATATAAAAATTATAAGACTAAGGGCTGCACAAATACATTGGTAGATCAGGCACATGGGATTCAGACACATATATTGTACGATAATGTCTAAATTGCAATTGATTACAAATGCAAACAGTCTTATGTAGTTATAAAAAAAACAACTCACATTTCATTTTTTCCTCTTTTGTTCCCTTTGTTAAGATGACAAGTCCACATAAAAGATCTTTGAAAGACAATCCTTTTGATGTTCCTCCATAGCCTCTATAAATGAGCTGATGAAAATGGAATCAATAGTCCGAAAAACTGAATAATGACTTCAATGATAAGAAAATTAAATTTATTCTGTCCACAGCTTTGTGAAATATAGATATAAAGCAATCACCCGGCAATTGATGTTTGCAATTCATATTTTGACATCTTTTTAAAGATTCTGATAGCCTCTATTCTTCCACATGTATTTCACATAATTTTCATTACAAAGGGGTTTGTATGGATAGGTCTATGAAACTCAATCCTTCAAAAACTTCATAGTTTCCAGGTTCTGTGGGCAACTACATATTAGTATTATCACAAGCACTGTACACTTGACAAAAAAAAACAACTTTATCCTGCAAAGGTTTCCCAGAAAAAATTAGGCTTTGACTGAGGATGTAAAACTACACAAAGTAAAAAAATATTAATTTATAAACAAAAGTATTTAATGGGTGTTTATTTTCTTACCTGACATCTTTCCTTCAATGCATCTAAAAATTTATTTTGCTTGTGTCTATAAAATGCTAAAATTTGAGATTGAAGTTAGAATGAAATACCTATAAATAACATTACTACAAAGCACTTTCCAGTTATATATTTAGGCTTGACTTTGAAAGCTTGAGATTGATGAATCTTTATCATATGCAAATGTTTTCATGTAAGGTCACAAAATATCCAACCAAAGCAAAGGTTGTTCTTACTTGTCCAATGTTTGCAGGCACTCCATCCCACAAAACTTCCCAAACAAATGCTGATTCTGTCATAATGGAGTTGACGGAAGTGACTCGACGGAATGCCTCCCGCAAGCGGATAAGCTCAGCTTCTGAAACTGAAAGTAAATTTTATAGGATATAAATCATCCCTTTATTTCAGTTTACATTGCATGAGATAGAGAAGGCACTATAGGAATACAACCTCTTTCATATCATACTATATTTTATGGAATGGTTAAAGAAAATGGTTCGCGTTGGGTCCTTTATGAATTTCTTTATCAACATTGGTATGAAAAAGAATTGCAAAGTTATCTTCTATTATGTGTGAAGTATGAAATGGTACCTGATAATATCTTATATACAAATTATTGTTGCATTGATCATTATTTATATAAATTCTTTTGTGATAGTTTCTTTTTTGGCGATGTATACTACACTTCCTGATTTTTTTTTTTTTTAATATAAGCTTTAAAACTTACTGCTCCATTAAAATGATTAAAACCCTTTTTTGATTGTAACGTTTGTTGTTATTCAAAGAGAAAATCATCTTATAAACCATTTATATAAAAAAAAGAACTGAAAATCCTGACCTTCCTAAAGAAAATTATCTTCATTTCAAACATTGGTTATGTAATGTCAATTGAAATCTAAAACCATCTAATCGAGAAAATTTTGCTGCAGCTGAAAGCTTGTTGATAATTGCACTTAAAATAATAAATTTTTAAAGAGAAAAAAAAAACAAAAAGATAGAAAACTAGGTGCACATCTGACCTGAAATTTAATTCTTTAAAAGCTTCTTAGTTAACACTAATTATTTATCAAAATAAGTTTCCAAGACTAGATGAATAAGTGAAAAGGCACTTTCAAAGATGCCCCCAGCCCCCAAACACTGTTTAATTTTAAAATATATTTGCCAGATCAGATCAAATACTATTGTAAAGTTCCATGAGCTCTGTTGCTTCCATTTTTAACTAAGTTTAATCTTTGTACCAAATAATGAAATTTTAATTTTCTATTTCTAAGCCTATAGATAAATTTTTGGGGAAATTATGTAATTGATTTTGCAATCTTAGAGGCCAAAGAAATTCTTTTTCAAATTGTCATAAAAAAAAAATTTGAAATTTGCCGAACCGTTTTACAGAATACATGGTTAGATTTTTTACGTTTTATATTATAAATATGATATATAGCATCATGGTAAACATCTAATTCTAAACTGATTTATAAGAAATCTGGTGCATTTATAAATGATTGTTTAAATTATTTAAATGAATTTCACATTCAGTTTCAATGAGCCCACCTTTAAAAAAAATGGATCATATGTAGCAGTTTTAAAAACAAAGACATAGCAACTCTAGGTGGTAATTTTAGTAAGGTTACTTCCATGTATTTTGAAAGCAAACAAGTTCAAGTAAATGGCTGAATGACTTTTTCTAGAATCGTATATGTCTATCCAAGAACTAATGTAGATCTAGAGTTTGCTGTTTAAGAGATCTCTAGAGATCACTGTCGGGAACCAAAGCATTGTTTGATAGGGAACAAAAAAAAAGGGAGACATATTAGGCCTCGATCTAGATCTATATTTCATCAGAGTTTTTAAATCTTTCACCAATACCAAACCCTTGCATACGTTCTCACCTCGACGACAGGCATCTTCATAAGAAATAACAGAGAGCTTTGAGTCCTTTGCTCCCATATTGTGATTTGTAATGGAACCCTACATAAGGAACTACTGGTAGGAGTGGTATGTTTACAAATTCTGCCCTGAAAACAGTTCCTTATCGGCCATCTTTAATCACGAGCATGATTTTGTCACGGATTGTATCGATAACCTAATACAACCGGTGGATATGGCTTGATAACAACCGCAGAAGCACCATTCTACATTTCGTTCAAAATAAAAGACGTGTAAGCAAGAACTCCACATGTTTGGGGATTCGTCTTATATAACTTTTTATATCCCTCTTATATTTTTTCGTCCCATTATGTTTTATTGTTCTATTTTATTTCCAATCTATTCGACTAACGAAGCATCTGTACGTCGATGGTTCGAATAATACAGAGGCAAGAAAGTTTTTATCTTATTAACTCAAAGCCGATTCTTTACCACTGCTGAGCACTATCGAAAACTCTAGCACTTCAAAACTCTAGCTCCTTTTCACTGCTGCTGCTTCTACTGTAAGTAAGAATTAAAAGAGCTAGCGTTTTCGTTAGCGCCCAGCAGTGTTTATGATAAGGCTTTACATGAAAATGACCTAAAAGTACTTGCCAGGGTGGGATTAGAACCATCGATTTATAGATTTATGCTTAGGTGCCGAAGAGTCACTGGACCGTATGTGGACGTTTCTTTCACTAGTCCAACCTTCTGTCTTATCGATATTTTTCTTTAAGTCGCCCACAAATAACATGGTAACGAGACTTGTCGAGATTATTAAGCTGCTCTAAAAGTCGCAAAATATGTGGTACTGGTAGCTTTCATCAAAACAAAACTGTTTGATAATTTGTGTGAGTGAAAAAGTGGGGGGGGGGGGGGTAGAATCCGAAGGATGTTTTAGATGCATGGAGAATATCAATCGGAAAGGAATGGTGCTTTGAAATTCTGAGAAATTGCTATCAATATAGTTACACGAACTGCAGTCGATCGTACAGTAAACATCGGTAAAATGCCTGTGTAATTTCCAATTTGCCGTTAATATCCAACAGTTTTCTACGGCTTTTATGTCAGCAATTTCAGAATTACAAGGGAAAAAAGAAGGGGGTGGAGCTATACATTAAACTGTCATGCCGGGGATGTGATTATATTATTAAAAATAATGAAAATCGAAAAAAAAATGTGGTTAAGACTGACGCACATTTTTCGGTGGATATCTTACCCAGAATTTAGTCGTTCTAAAGTAAAATATTTGTCATGTTGTTTATAAATATAATACTCATATACTTCACAGAGCCCACATTTTTTTTTCTTCTTCAGTTTATGAACACTTCATGCGAAATAAAATGAGGCCTAATAAAAAAAAAATTGAGTGTGAGGGGTGAGGGCATATTTCTGCCTTTGTGATTTGAGAAAAAGCGATGTAAGGAACAGAGCTATGGAAATTTTTCCTACATTGTAGCCGACTCTTTTTGTTATATGTATATTATAATAAAAAATAATATATTGGTTCAAACCGATCAAGCTTTTGACTAACTCACTAAGGCCGGTATTAATAAATGCGACGAAACTTTACGATACATCGTATCCTACATAAAATGCATTTTCTTTAGGTCATCGAAAAGTTATTCATGTTTATTGATACGTCTCTGTGTTTATGTATTGATATGATCTTGACCAGACCTATCGAAGAGGTAACACACAAACCATAAAAAAAACGAAAACAAATTAAAAAAAAAAACAAATAATGATATCAAATGAAAGGGAAAACTCAAGAAAATCAATTAAACTAAGCAGTGAGGTCTATCTAATAAACTTTTTTTTGCACACCCTCGAACCAGTGATGGCGCAGAGGCCTTAATTGTCTAACTACAAAACCACAACACATTGTGAACCTAACAATGCCAACATGGATGGCTTTACCACTACCTCAAGTTAGTTTTGATTCCTGTTTCTTGATTTTAGTGATACTAGATTTAGATAATAGCACAAGCTCACAATAGATAGACAAATTTTGCTTGACATAATAGAACGCATAGTTGAAGAAGATGAGCTGAGAATAATACGTTTTCTCTTAAGCGATACAGTCATTAACACTAGGATCAATGGTGCAACAAAGGAAAGACCCTTTGTGAGCAACATAGGCACCCCGCAAGGAGACAGTCTTAGCCCCGTATTGTTTTCAGTATATTTAGAGAATGCCCTGAAAGAAGTAAGAACCATCTTGCCACGACCGACCAATGAACTGGAAAAGACTCTACCTACAGAGATTGCATACGCTGACGACGTAGATTTTGTTGGTCTGAATTTCGTCGATACGGAAGAAGTACAAAACACCTTACATAAATACAATCTACTGGTCAATATAGATAAGACAGAGTTTACAACGTTGTCAAGAGCTGGAACAGAGTATAAAAATACAAAAAAAGTTGGAACTCTCATAGGCGACGAAGAAGACGTTGAGAGGAGGAAACGACTATCCAATGCAGCACTGACAAAGCTTCTAAATGTCTGGATCAAAGGAGATAAGATTAAAAGAAAGACCAAGCTGAAATTATACAGGTCGCTCGTAAAATCAATACTTGTCTACAACTGCGGCACCTGGGCACTGACAAAATCTGAAGAAGAAAAATTAAATGCATTTCATCGTAAACAGCTAAGGAAAGTTCTCAACATCAAATACCCCGTTAAAATCACAAATTCATCTCTTTACAACAAGTGCGAGGAACACCCCCTTCTATTTATATACTTGAGAACAGGTGGCGCCTTTTCGGGCACATACTTAGAAGAAATATTGAAATACCTGCTAATAAATCAATGAACAGCTATTTCGCCACACACGGAAAAAAGTTTCGGGGCCGCCCTTTAACAACACTACCAGTCGTCCTCAACAAAGACCTATCAAGACTACAAGAAAACACACTACAACTCACAACTAGGGAAGACCTCGAACACCTAAGATGCATCGCCCAGAACAGACAGCAATGGAGAGAACTGTCGACGAGAATCCGAAAAGCTGCCGAAGCGCCCCCGTCGGACGACTGAGACGCGGAAGGCCCTAAGTCAAGTAAGTCACAAGCTCATAAAATGATTTGAAATGACGCAAAATTTGATTGGATTGTTTCCGTGTTCACTTTTCCGCCAGAATAAACAGATATGAATTATACTATGCTGAAACTTTCATTGTCAGATTTTGTGCAGGAAACAGACTGAAATTCATTCATGTATATTTTTCTGTCTCATTCTCTGCCCACCTAGATGCTTCGCCATGACTGCGGTGATAAGCGTTACCTAGTACTAAAAGTTAGATCTATATCTAGATGCTGGATCTGCCCCCCCCCCCCCACCCCCCCCCCCCCCCCCCCCAAAAAAAAAAAAAAAGAAAGAAAGAAAGAAAATAAAAATAGATAAATAAATAAACAACCTTTAAAAAAATGTTAACTTATTTATGTTGTTCCTACAAAAATCTCTCACAGTACCGGTATCGGCATGTTTTCCGTTGAAAAAGAATCAGATTTTGAGGTCTTTTGTTGAAATCTATTAGAAATGTGAATGAGAGTTGCTAAGCCATAGTGCTAGATTACTTTCATCGTGGAATCCTCATAATGACATCTTACGTCACGTTGGGTCAGTGCATATTTTTTCCGCATGCAGTGTCGGGTGTAATTTTTTTTTTTCATTTCACTTTGAGCGATGTTGCTAGCGTCAATGCATTTGAACGGGCTAGGCTCCTCAGTGTTGGATTTACCAGCAAGGCTATCACTCTGATTCAAGTGGTAGCTGAACTTTTGTTAAGATTTCGAATGCTTTTTTAAGAAAGGGTACCAATACTTGCTAAGTATAATCACATACATTAATTAAATTGTCGGAGAGTTGTTTTGTTCATAAATATCGGCCATAAAACGACAACGTTGCAAGAGTGCTTTTTATACAGATATTTCATTGTACTTTTTGTCTTACCATTTGTTTGTTTTGTTAGTTGTTTGCTACAGCCAATTAAAAGAAAAATTTGTGCAACATTTTCATTAACTGTACAATATATCTTCAGATTTATTATTCTGTTGGTTGCAAGTTTATCCAATGCAAGCACTGAATTACTCCTTTTAGTAAGTAACATCTTAAATTGACTAACTCTTTTAACTATATTCCCATGAGTTCTCATTAAATCATGTCTAGTTTAACTCAATCTGCTTAGCTTTTTGATTGGGAAACTGCCTGAAGTAAAAAAGTGACTAAGATCTAGCAATTTTATGTGTAATATGTATTTTGACTAGCGTTATCAAGTGTGTGACTGTTTGGATCCAAACTCACTTTACAAAATTTTCAAAATTATATTTACTATTTTGCTCAGAACTTAGGTCCCAAGGCAATTTGTTTACAGCATATCATAGCAGTAGCAGCAATTAACCACTCATCCTTTCACTCACTTCAAAATTTAGATTTTAGTACGAAAGCAAAAAGAAAAATAAGATTTCAATTCTTCAATAACAAAATAATCCTTGTCACATCTTTGCATTAAAAAATTACAGTAAAGTGTGAAAAGAAAACAGAATCTTTAGCAGGACTTAATGAATAACACACAATATGAGATCTTTTGGAAGCAAAATAATAGTCATGGCAATATTGGTTAAACTGCAGGATTGATATTTTTACTAGAAGATTGATCAATAAATATTATTACTATCATTAATTTGTGATCCACATCTTTAATTAATGGTCGATATTTACTGGTAAGATTGTTCCCATTTCACTGCTGAGATAAAAATTATAGTTGTAATAAAATTGTGACAAAAGAAATAAAAAGAAAAAAAAACAACAAAAAAATACAACTAAACAAGCAACAAACTACTAAAACTTTTGAATTTATCAAGGGGAGTAAAATACAGTGGAAACCTCATAATTCGAATTGTATGGGAATGGATTAAATCTTCGAATTAAGAGTATTCGAATTACAAAAATGGGTATAACAGAGTCTAAAGTCCCCTTCAGACGTACAGTTTTTTTGTATCCGATAAAGCCACCCGGTCAGTCCATGAGAATAAAAATAGTAGTGCAAAGAAGCGGCTTGACAAAAATCGTATCGGATAGCTTGATATCTGGCGCAGCTAGATATTTCCCATCCGGTGAACAATCAGAACATCCAGTGAACTAGGGCACTGGCGCCTTGAGGTCGTTACTTTGATCTTGCCGCGCGCGGAGCTAAAAATACGAATAAAAATATTTTGAACTACAGGTCCAATCTAAAAATTAATACGATTTTCGTGATCAGCGACCTTCAATTAGTCAAATTCACGCGAGGAACAGAATTTAACGATAAATTAAAAAATGGAAACAATCATTGGTTATGTAACTACATAGGCCCTAGCCTAGCCCATCTTGTGTTTGTGGAAGGGGGGGTAATTTATGTATGTGTGTTTCGTTTAACGTTCCACATACCATTTTTAAAGTCTGCCCACGGTCTACTGAACTATTATTATTATTATTATTATTATTATTATTATTATTATTATTATTATTATTATTATTGTTATTATTATTATTATTATTATTATTATTATATTATGGTTTTTTCCTTTGAGAAGAAGAATATTCTCAATCTAGATCAAGACCGCATTTAGTCAGTGCAGTGTACTCTGATTGTAATGTTGTGTATGTAGGCTTACGATGTCAGGCTGGAGTAACAAACAAACTGTCTTGGAGTTTATAGAAATTTATCTTTCCCTACCAGCTTTATGGAAAGTTAAATCAAAAGAATATTCGAACAAATTCGCCAAGGACAAAGCATCGTAAATTGCTGAGCAAGTCTCTGGAATTATTTGGCACAGCGAAGGAGCAGAAATGCAAGCTGAAAATTTCAAATCCTGATAGTTTGCACCTGTCGCTAGAAACCGAAGAGTTGCGGTCAATCTCTGATGTGGAGAGATTGCTTCTCTCATCACAGTTGATTGTCTTTCAATTTTCGGACTTACAATGCGAAGTAAATATAGGTACGTCGCCTCATCCATCCTTGAAAAAATTATTGAAGTCTTCTGAGTATACCCGTAATTCTTCCAGGAGGTTAGTATGAGTGTAAATGTTTCTTTTTAATAGCCAATTTTTCATCCAAATTGTCCTACGTTTATGCTTCTTTCTGGACTTTAAGAGAATAACAAACGCTAAATCGAAATCATGTTGTTCATCCTCCATTTTTGTGAACGTTTTGAATTTCGTGCGAACTAGATACGACAACCCAATGATGTCATCATCTAGGCCAAGATTTGAATGATCAGGTCAACTGATATCCAACTGATGCATGTAAACGGTCCTATGATTGCTAATCCGGTTAGTGTCAGTTTCAACTGACCGGATGGCTTTACCGGATACAAAAAACTGTACGTCTGAAGGGGGCTTAAGACTCATTGAGTGAGTGTGTACTGAGCCTGCAACGAGCAACCCTCCCCTTCCCCCGTCCCACGTTGCTATCAGTATCAGTACAGATTTGCTACTGGCACTTAATTGTTAATGCATTTGCTCCCTTCTTGATTTGTTAGCACACTGATCAGCTTTTCTTTGGCAGTTATTAGGATTGCTTGCTGCTTGAGAGATGCATGTAGCACTTTTGTGATGCCTTATGAGGTGGTATCGACTTCAAATTTAGAGAATCAAATCAGAAATAATTCGAAATACGAATCCAATTCTTACAAAGCCAAAGAGAAAAAAAAACCTATCATCTTGCAAAATTCGGTTTAAGAGAAATTCGAATAATCAGACTTCAGTTTTTGAGGTTTCCACTGTATCTCACTAACAACGTAAATGGTATTTGACTGTTATTAACCTTTGGCAACTTCGTTATCATTCAAACTCTTAATCCAAATTTCAGCGCACAAATTCACTATGAAGTGCTTAACTTTGCTAATGGACAGATCTACTACTACTCATTTTTTAGTAAACCAATAAAATACAGATTTCTGTCTGCTCAAGAAATATTGTGAGTGGAACCAATTGAAAAGGAGCATGTTCTTTTGCCTAGACTTGTTATCAAATATCTCTCTTGAGATACAGCGCCTGTTAAAGGGGTAATTCATAATTACAAATATTAAAGTGAATTGTACAAAACAAATAAGAAATGATAATGATATAATCATTTTCTATATTATTCATGGGTTGCTTTTTTTTCATGAAATGACAAAATCTAATTAATGTTACATGTATTGCTAAAATTATTTTTCTACCTGAAAGAATGCAAATCTCAAAAGCAGAGGCAAATCTTCTTTCCCTTAAATTTCTGCAGAAGAGAACAGGAAAGGGATTACCTAATAAGGCCTACATAATTCCCATCTTTGCATATCACAGTATACATCAATTCATATCACAATCAAGGAAAAAAACTAATTTTTTGGCACAACGCAAAGGTAAGGTACAAGACAATGAGAAAAACGTATAAATTTAAAAAAGAGTGAATACTTCTTCTTCATCTTTAATGCAGAATGTATTGTAATTGCATAATTATTTCTATTCAATAATTCATACTTATTCACACCCTCCCCACCCCTTTTTTTTCATTCATTCTTATATAGTTAAATCTATTTCGCAATGAAACCTTCATCATAAAAAAAGGCTTCAAAGATTCAATGAAAACTGCAATTAACATCAAAACTAACTTTATCTATTCAAAAAATTTGCTTGAGATTGCAAATTTTCATAAACAAGCAAATATAAAAGATATCCCAAATGGTGTAAAATAGTTCATAACCAGGATTAAAATCAGTAGTATAGTCTCAGAAATTGTATTTTTTCATTCTCCCTCCCTTACCTTCCATACAAAATTTACCATTCTTTGTCCTCTACCTTTGTACTCGATCCTCCTTCTATAGCTCTATCCATCTCCCTCCACCCATGTCAAACATTATCGATTCTCTACCATCCTTCTTTCATTCCTCATCGACATTTTCTTCCCATCCTCATTTATCTATTTTTGTCTTTATCCAGTACCTTTCAGCTACCTCTTTTTTCATTCACCATATTTTTTTTACCCCCCATCCTTGATCCATATTATAAATCCTCAAATTCTATCCTCTGTCTTTTGTTTTGTTTGATGACATTATTCTTTCCTTTACACCTCCTTCATTGTTGAAATTATTGTATTATTGTATTCCAGAGAGAACGCACTGGGCATCAGGATCAAGAACTGCAGTTTGACTGGTTGGAATTGCCTCCACATCAATAATACAGGAGTATCCCTGGCGTGGTGGATGCTGGTGAAAACTCATCCTTCATAAGCAGTGACATGTGTTGTTAGTTGGTGCCCGGGCGTGTAGAGAGAGTCATGCTTGTAGTGGTTGAGTTACATGTATGCAAGTTTTCTGGTTTCTCCTGCTGCTTGTGGTTTAGTTCTTTCACTCGATCCTCCATCTGAAAAAAGATAAACAAATGGACTGTCCTTATGAGCAAATATGAGGAGGGAAAAATGAACCAGGGTTCTTTGTCAGATTTTTTTCCACAATATCCTTCAGTAAAAAAATCAAATGCTGTGACTTTTGCAACAAATAAAGGTGAAAAAGAGAAGTGTCACTGCATAATTTAATCAGTTCTTGAACCTCTACAAGGTACAAATTTAAAAACAAATTCAATTTCAGATTCTGTTGAGCCCCATAAGGATTAAGACAGGATTGCTCGCATGAGATTTGACCTAATCTCTGCATAGAAACCTTAATCCTAACCAAGGCTGTCAAGTGAATGCTTGCTTAGCTCTATGATGTAAATAAGTGAAACACAGAATATCTCTGATTTGTAAAATGCTTTTCTTGTTTTCCTGGGAATCTTACTTAGAGATGCACAAGAGAAGAGAAGTACTGTTTTATTAAAGGTTGAACCATAACTTGTGCCTGACACTGACCTTGGCTATTTGCTTTTTGAGCTGTTCATTCTCATTTACATTCCTCTGGTGTCTCTCCCCCTTTATTCTGGTTGACCAGAGAAGTAGTCAGATGCTTTACCATCTGGCCATCCCTCTGTGGATGTTGCAGAATTTCTATAATCTAGATAGATGGAAGGAATTGTTTTGTGTAAATATTAGAGAAACTTGTTACAGATACAGCATCATCATTCAAAATCTATTTAGAAAAAGAAAGAGGGAAGGTTCCCCAAAAGTCATAGGTTTCGGCTAAGACAGAGATACATCTTGGGTATCTATATATAATGAGATTTGGATTCAAAATGTCTGGGTATAACCGTTCAACCTGGTAAAGGGGAGGCTGTAAATTTACTATTGACATAGTTTAGGGAGTTATTACTCTTTAGACAATAAGAATTTCGCAAAGCACTGACATAAGCTAGAGAAGCAATTGCGCTTTCAGTTTATACTGCAGTGGTTTGCCCTTTGTGAAGATCTTCTTTGCAACTGACGTTGATTATCAGGCATACCGTCTTTATCATTTATCTATTTTGTTTTAGATGTTCATGGATTTCGCTGACCATCTTTAATGAAGAATAAATTTACCTGATAAAAATTTTCAAGCATTTAAAGGACACCTAGTAAAACACCATTAAGGGGAAAAAAAGCAAAATTATTTAATAAAAAAATGTCTTGTGCATTTGTTTGTTATTTTTTGTGTTTGTTATTAGATATGGGCAGCAATAAAGAAGATGAAATTAGACAAAGCAACAGTGGAACTTTTAGAAGCACTTGAAGACTATAGTGCGGGTCAGATTCCATCAGACATCTTGAAATCTGTGTTTATAGCAGTGCCAAAGAAACCAGGGACAACAGAGTGCGATTGCATAGAATGATCCATTTTATGAGCCATATCACCAAAATATTTCTAAGAATCATGACGATGTGAGACAGAAACAAAATCAAACCAGAAATGGCTGAGGAACAGTGTAGAGGGAAAAGGTACAACAAATGCAATCCACACCCTTTGAACTATGATTGAACCAGCTTTGGAAGTACAAAAAAAAAGCACATCTGTGCCTCATTGACTACACCGAGGCATTTGAGAGAGTATGACATGATAATATAATCACACAACTTACACAGTTGAAGAGAGATGGAGAAGATCTATCATCTACAAGGATGAATCATTGAATGCTTTCCCCCGACCTTTTCTCTCCCTACAGTGAAACCTAGAAAGATATGTGAGAATTAAAGTAGGATTGCACAATGTAAACAACTTGAGATTTAGTATTAATTCCAGAAATTAAAGAAGACTTGCAACAATTATTAGACAGCGTCAAAGAAGAAAGCAGAAAGAAAGGGTTGGAGTTGAATTGCAAAAAGGCACAAGTAATGGTGGTCAGTCGAAGCAATGAGTGTCCACACATCAACGTGTTTACTGACGGGAATAAACTCAAGCAAAGGGATCAATTCAAATACTTGGATACTTTAGTATCAAGTGATGGATGCAATTACACTGAAACTCCATCAAGAATAGTGCAAGCCAGGAGTTTCCAGAGAATAAAATCAATACTAACAAGTAACCACATCTCAATTCACACAAGAAGAAGAGCCCTGGAGTGCTATATTGAACCCATTCTGATGTATGAATGCAAGGCCTGGAAAATCTCAAAACAGATAAAAAAAAAAAAGGAAACTCAATGCAACAGAACTGTGGTCCCACGAAACTCATGAACTGCAAAGAAATCAATCGAAACAGAGTTGTGAGATAACTCATAAATAGAGCACGTAAACACCAGTCAACCCTTTTTGGCCATGTGATGAGAACAGAGAAACTAGAACATATTAGGACAACTGGAATGATTGTAGGAAAACACAGCAGGGGAAAACAGCCTGAAAAAAAGTTGGAAGGACAAACAAATGGCTCAAAGTAGGACAATGACAGAAGTGCTGAAAGCAATGAGAGATAGAGATGTGTGAAAGGTCATGATTGCCTACGCTAAAGAGCACAGCACCTGATTGATTGATGTATTCAAAAGGGAATTTCCCCTTCTGTTGAACTAGTTTGGATACAGGCTTCAATCTTGCCATTTTACTTAACTTCCCCTTCTCTTCATTCATGTACTAGATCTAGAGGTTGATGGCTTCTTTCGGTTTAACTGTAATGATTCAAAGAATTATCGCTCACATTCGGCAATACTTTGTATGATGGTGACTGCACAGCAGTCTCTATGAGACTGTTCCCACAGCAGCTGTGAGCATAGTTATAGTCTCAAAAACTTTGGTCCATGTGCTCTCAGGGGGTGTGAAAAGCTGCTCAGCAGTCACAAAAAAAACTACCGCTTGAACAGTTGCGTGAAAGCTTCCAATATGTAAAAATCAACAAATCTGCTCTTATGGCATACAATAATTTAAGAACTGCCATAACAATACCTCTAGGACAATGATGAGGCCCATGGACATGAAGCTGCACAACACAATGGCCAGAGAGACAAAGTCAAAAGTCATACTTTCCTGATTGCTGAGTGGGGCAGTAATAACACACAGCACCTGTAATGTTTCACAGAAGCAAAAAAAAAAAATAAATAACATTAAGTTTAATGTTAAGAAGCACCCCGTTGACTTTTAAAAAAAATAATTGTGCCTAAAAAAAAAAAAGTGAAAATAAATTAACATGTACACTGAAAAACAGGCTTATCAAAGCCAGTTCAATCACCAATAAAAAAAAAAATTGTACATGCTGAAATATACTAAAATTATTTTGATTTCTAAACTCACTTGAAACTGAGTTGTTTGTGCAGACAACTAATAAATCGATTTCTATGCAATTTGCACACAATTTTGCTTAGTATGCAGCAAAGCCACAGCAGCAAACAAAATTTGATTATTTTGAAAAGTGCATTTTTCACAAATATTTTGCCAGGACCTGTTTTTCAAAACAAAAAAATTTGGGCTTGAGGCTAGATTTAGATTCAGGTCTAAATTTTACAACACTAGTACTACTGAGTAGGCTTTCTATATTGTACTGTTGCTTTTGTTTTCTTTTTTTTTTCAATTGCTTATGAAACAAATTCGGGATCTTTCTTTGAATGTTAGGGATCTAGATCTAGATCGAGATTGAGATGATCAGAAGATTTGTCAGCCATCGTGACTTACAATCTGTGAGAATAGATTTTTTGACTTGGCCGAGTTACTCTCACGAGATTCGATGCTGCGCAAAAAAAAATTATGCCCTGCAGTGAAACGAAACAAGGAGCAATGTTTTGCAAAAAGGTTCTGCTACACATAGGCACTAGTCATGCAAGCCTTGCGTTATTTATAGAGGTAGAAAAAAATTCCAAAGTGCACCACACAGGAGTTGCGTGATCCATCGATAACAAAGTGCCTTCAAGAACACAACATTTGCGTGATCCATCTCAAGTGAGTTAAAACATATTCATAGATTATGGTTTTTGTCAAAATTCTTAAGTTTTAAAGAAATAATTAGCCAAAATATTCAATTATATAACTCTTTTGAGAAGTAAAGTAAAATATCTCATTCAAAATGCTTATTAAAATTCAGTTAGGCTTTTTTGGATTCTTCCAACTTCCCTCTTTCATGCTGTCTTTGAATTCTTAAAATAAAACGTTTCTCTAGGAAAGACTTGGAATCTTGATACCAGAGCAGCAACACAAAAAAAAATATATATTGTGATGTCTAAATAAAAGATAAAGTGGCCATTTCTTTTATTTTTAATCTCATTTACAAGTCAGCCCATGCGTCTTACATAATGCAGGAAAAGCATATCAGGAAAATTTGATAGCGATGGTAATACATCAAAAATTTTTGTGCGGTTCAAATTTGAAATTGATTCAAAGTAAATTGGCGATCTGGTCTGAATTTGATGTCTATTTATGTTTTTAAGTACAAGAAAACTACAAAAAAAAGACTCCCCTCCATTGTTTGAACTGAATGACTCTTCCTAGATTTTAAAAATTGCTTTTAACAATTAATAAGAGTCACTGAGAGTTTTTATACAAGGTTCCTCAATGAAAATCCATTTAAAAAAGGACCAGCTTAGTAAGCTTGTGATATTTACACAACTGCTGCTTTCTGTGACTAAGGATGAAGGCTTCTATATTTTCTCAACCCAGTGGAATCCAAGAAATTTATCTTTAAAAAAATCTAAAAATCAAAAGCATAGAAATTGCTTACAGTTCCTCGCCACAACATTGTAGATGCTCATGCCAACAAATCTGGAGTCATTGACCTGTTGAACTTTAAGCCTCGCACTCCGGGTCTCATAGGCAAGGAAGATGCCAAAGATGAGCAGGATACCCTTGTAGCCAAACACAAAACTTGGAAGCAGTGCACCAATCACAGATGAAAGTTGGTAACAAAGTCTGGGATTATGAACACAGATCATGTTGATAGATTCTGTCCATTAGAAGGTATTGGGATAAGCAGAGCATGGATCATTAACTTGGGCTATAATTTTACTAGTGGATAGAAAGAGCAGTAGAGTTTGAAACTGCAATAGACTAGGGAGTTTTTCTACACTGATAGTGATAACTAAAGCTGATTGTATCAGTACATTCAGTCATCTATTTAAATGCAAAGTCAAAGATCATGCAAGGTTTAAAAACTTGAAATAAGCAAATATATCAAGACATATCAATAAAGTATAAGATCTACATACAACACATAGACGCATAAATATTTCCATGAAATACTATAAAAAAAAAAGAGATTGTTTAAATAAATCCAAAGGCAGACAAAATTTTTCTAAATATTTCTCTTCATTTCCTCCATCTCTTCAACATTCTTTTACTTCCTGTTATTCTCATTTTTCTTCGCTAGTTCTTCTCATTCCAAATTGTTGAACCTGAATAAAGATATTTTTTTTTCAATTTCTTTTCACATTTTCAACCCATCTTATCCCATTGCTTAACTATTATGTGTTTTTCTGAAAATTCAATTAATCTGTGTCACATGCTAACACTGAGTATTCAAATACCAAACTATAAAAAAAAAACCCTGGTACAACTGGACTTACTGGTGAATTGCTTCACCCGAGTCCATGCGAAAGCCACATTTCACATATTCCCAGAAATTTTGTAGAATTCATAGGGCAATAAATGGCATTAGTTATCTCTTCAAAGTCTTCAAACGTCATCACTCTTTCCTCCAACCTGGTTAAGTTGAAAAAAAAAATAGGTGTCATTATTTTATTCTTATTTTTTTTTTTGGTAAAGTTTAAGCAAAGAGTAAAAATTATGTAAAATTTCTTTAGTCAGTGTATTTTCCCATTTTTGTGCCTGGAATTATAACATCGTTTCTTTAGCTCTATAAACCATGAGCTCTGGTTAAAAGTACCTTGTGAAATGTCTCATACAACATAATCATGGTTGCTTGTGTTAGAATCACTGTGTAGCAGACTTGTTGTTTAGATGAGCATAGTATGGACAATTTCAATTTTATTTCCTTTAATGACTTAAAACCTTTTTGATTTGAGCATTGCCAGAAATTATCTTTGAGAGGTTTGAGTGTCAATGTCATAAACAACAACATCACCCTGTTATATGATTTGGAAACATCCATACAAAATTTTTATGTTAAATTTGAATTTTTACACTTTTATTCGTGTGTAAAATATATCTTTTTTTTTTAAAGAAATCTTCTGTCTTCTGTTCCATGCTTCATTTCTACTTTTGTGAGCAAATTACTTAAGAAGATTACATACTTTCAAGTTAAAGATTCTAAAGTGTGTTGAGCATTGACAAATAAGATACTGAACCGATAAGTAAAGCATCCCATAATGTTTTAATTCTGTTTATGTACAGCACATCACCATTTGTTTAGCCTATACACCTTAGCTTGAAAAATTATTGCAATTTATAGAAAATGTTATGTATTGGCTAGCTGAAGTAAGGCAGATATTTTGTGGGCAGATAATGCTCAAGTAAGGTTTCTATCAAGAAAAATAGTTTAGTTTCAATCCTGGAGAAAGACTTTTTCTGTGACACTATCCAAGATATTTAATAGAATTCGTGAAAATTTCATGATCATGGTAAAAAAAAAAGGGAGAGGAAGAAGACATTGATGAGAATGTTGGAGATGACAGCGCAAGACTGATAATCATAAGAGAGGCAACATGATTTTGAATTCTCTTATAATTATATAAAAAATAAATAAAGATGTATTTTTTTTTACAAGGAACTCATTCCCTGCAGTGAAAACCTAAATATCTTTTCCTCTTCATACATACTTGGCAGCTGCATTGGGGAAGGCAAGGACCATAACCTAGACAACAGCATAGGCCACAGGGACCTCGGGTTAGCCTGTGATGTGATGAGACTGGTGTCAGGCATTTGAGCATCCTATCCAAGTGCTCAGTGACCTGCTGGGCAGTCTGAAGGAGTAAAGTATGGGTGGAATAGGGTGGGTTTACATAAAGAAAAAGAGAGGAGGAGGAAGGAAATGTTCTGGTATATAGCAGAACATTTTTTTATTTTTTAGGATTATCTGAAAGAATCAATGACTCACAGCTCTGACAGTAATTTGTGAGTAGCTTGTTTATGATGAAAAAAAAACATGCAATAATAATATGACACATAACAATAAAGAGCCTCTATCTCCCATTTTTCAAATGAGATGGATAAACTCATTCCCCACTGTCTTTGCTAAGCAAAAAAAAAAACAAACATTTATCCTCATGCAGGTTCATGATTTTAAATCTTTTCCTCAACTTTCAGCCTAGCATGCCAAACTGTGTGCTTCTATGCTGTTTAAACAGTCTCCTCTGTCACCTAGCATGTCTAAATCTGTTACTAAAATACTTGGAAAACTTAATCATGGACTACAAGAAGTTTCAAAACTGAACTCTGAAATAATATATCTAAAAGATCGTTAAACAGACCTGAAGTAGACACGATGCCTAAAATCAATCTTCCAAAATTCAACCTCCTCCATTCTACTTACCATGCCAACTTCTGTAACGCGTGGCTTTTGGTACAGTATGATAGACTCTCTGGTGAAATGACCCTCAAGAGTGTACTTTAGCTGCTCCACAGTGCTTGACCTTGCACCAGCTGTCCGGGTACCAAACAATGATGAACCACATATACTTCTCTCCATAAAGTTTCTCCTTACACACCTAGGAAAATCAAATGAGTAAGGATACAATGACATACTTGACAAATGATAATAACAATAAGTTGTTACAAACCACAGATATGTATAAAGAATCTTCACCATGGACTTAATGCCACACCTGCCCAGCCAACTTTGAAATCCCGGATCTTCCCCAACTTGGGGGCCATATTAACAAACATAAAATAAACGGTAAATTTTTACTTCTACACCCACACTCACAAGAGTGCTGTTTCTTGTCTTTCCGGTCGACCTTGACCGTGATCGCATTATAAGTGAAAGTAGTCCCGATTACGTACTACTATAAAGGCGCAATTTTATGGAATTTTAACAAGATAAATAAAAAAAATTTGGGGGGGGGGGGTGTCTTTCCACCCCCCCAATGAAAAAGTATAAGTACTAAAAATTGGGGGGACCCCCCCCCCCCCGACATAAAGCGACTTGATAATATGATCAAATCCAGGTCAAGATGAACCGAAAAGACAAGAAACAGCACACAGTAAAATAGAAAAAAAAGAGTAATAAATACAGCTCTTACCTTTACTCCGTATCTGCTGCTTCGAACACCTCCGTATCACTATCTTATAAAATTCAGCAATAACTTGAAAATAATCAAAAGAAAAGAACACTTATCACAAGCAGCCATGAAGAAAATCACGATCACGATCAAAACACTTCAGCTGTTAAGCCAATGAGTGATGACAATGAAATGAGACAAAAGACGCGATGAACAAAAGACGCGCCTTTAATTGCGCATGCGCATGGGTAATTGTAAGACGTTGCACATGCGCAAAGAGTAATTAAAAAGAAAGTAATACGCATGCGCAAAAGACGGAAGTAATTAACATGCAAAAAGGCACCTACCTCGAGTAAATCAATACGCTTAAATAGGTTAAGAAAGAAGAAATAATCCAAAATAAAAAGTCATATATTTCAAAAACTATTTATTTGCGGCGAATAAAACCTTCAAATTCGTACTCAGCACATTGAAATCTAACAGAAAAACATCACTTTAAATGCCAATGCGAGTTGGGTGTACAGGTAAAAAAATACCAAATAAACTTCAGACAATCTCAAGCCAATACCTTGTTTCTGTAGTGCTGTGCGAATAGCTACAGTTATTCCAACAATTATGCAGCATTTGTACAAACAATATTGTGCCATACCCACACCATCACTATAGTATAATCTCCCTTAAATTTTCATGTGACTTTTTATTTTAATTTAGGGGCCTATAATTCTAGATCTAGATCTATATTCAGTTGATCTTGATTCTATAGGCTAATAAATAAGATTTCAAATTTGAGTGGAAGTAATATCCAGGTCCAGAGTAGAGGATATAAGATTCAAGATCTTAGACGGCATAGATCTAGGTTAGCTTTTACAGTGGTTCTTGAAATCAACAGTCCAGATCTAGACTCTAGATCTACAATTTAGACACTAAATCTTAACTGGATCTCTAGATCTAGATCGATTCTGACTTGATTTAAACTTTACCTTGAATATGCTGGGTCTAGATATACATCTTAATAAATGTGAGTGTCTTTGTTGGAGTAAATTTGCCTTCAACTTGTAGATTTCTAGATCTATCATAATCTTGGATCTAAAAAGGTCTCTTTCTCTTCTCCATCGTGATTTGTACTTTCGTTTTCGATTCGCACTTCATAAAATGCTTCCGGTGGATGTAGGAAATGTGATTAAGCAATGGCATCCATTATTAATGGAACATATTTATATTTTTTAAACATGAAGACGTAAAAACAAACAACGGAATCATCCTAACTCTCCAGAGGCCAGGAAAACGCAAGGGCCCTGTAACATATCTTCATCCCCCAATTTGCACAATACATGAAGAAAGGTGCATTCGTTGATTGTGCTATAACGAATAAGACCCAACGTAAACGCTTATCAAGACTCAAGTCAAACGTAGTTATATACATATATATTACCGTAATTATAAAGTTGCGTGTAAAATAACACGATAAAATCCGTGCTGGACATAACTATATATGTCAAGTCCTTTCGATACCACCAACAGACACCTCTCGATATACTAAGAGACATGATAAAAGAAGACGAACTACACATGATTAGATACCTCCTCAGCAGCACAAACCTCTTAATGGAAGTGAAGAACGGACCAGACGCTAAAACATTCACTTAAACCTATCCTTTTAGCATGGGCTTTGATGCATCGTAAAGTTCCTACGCTTCTATCAATACCGGCCTAGATCTTAAACGTTGCATGTCTACTGCTACACGGTTGAAAACAATGTTTACAAAACAAACTAACGTTTGCAACTATTTCAGAATGAAGAGATCGTATTTAAAGGCCCACCACATCTGTCACCCTTTATGATCAGCATTTAATGCACAAAGTGCTCTCTCAGATTTATTCTGTACTGATTTTGCTGAGGTTCCACTTTGGGCTCTTAAATCTGTACTAACATCGCCCAGCAGAAAATCATAGATTTTGAAAAAAAAAAAAGTTAAAGTCACAAAAGTTTCAATAAACATGCCAGCTTTTGACGAATGATAGATGGCCCCATGGCATTAAACCTCCCCAGTTTTACTTTTACTACTAATGTTACCATGAAAATACTTTCAATGTGTAAAATCATGAGATGGAGTGATTTATGAGTTTGCTTCAAGAAATACCTTCCGAAAAAAGGGTATAAATAAAAAAAAATCAAACCAATTAAAAAAAATTGTGAAAATCCAAAAACGGGGGTCAGGGTTTCATCCAAATAACAAAGTAGGGTGTGTTTAAAAAAATTCTTTGTTTCAAGAAATAAGAAAACAGTATGCAAGTATATTAAAAAAAAACAAAAACACAAAAACAATACAAAATAAAAAAGGGGGAGAAAGATTTCAGCCGCGATCCTCCGCGTTAATAGGCACTCTCGGTATCGCCTACTCAACCGACACCACATTGTACCCCTGTCGCTCTCTTTTTCTTTCTGATATGTTCTACACCACTCACCGTATTGAAGGAGGAAAAGAAGAAAGAGTAAAAAAAAAAACAAAAAAAAAAAAAAACATACATGTGTATATGACCAAAAAAAAAAATCAAACCAATAATAATAAAAAAAATTGAGACAAATCCAAAAAAGGAGGTCAGGGTTTCGGTCCTGATACCAAATTAGGGTGTAGGGTGTTAAAAAAAATAATAAAAAAAAGGGGTGAACCTCCGCATAAAGGCACTCACTGGATCGATTTATTTCTTTGTTTCAAGAATTAAGAAAACAGTATGGTGTCTTATATTAACTCTTTTGAAAAAAAAAAAAAAAAGTGGATGAAGGATTTCAGCCGCGACTCACCGCCATATAGGCACTCTCAACCGACACCATTGACGAAGTACCTGAGTCGCCGGTACCTCTGAGGAGATTGTGGTTATCACACACCCTCTGACAAAACTTCCCTCCTAGCATCTATTCTCCAATGTATTCCGAGTGTATTATGGGAGGAGCCACACCAGACCTAAGGCATACATGACGACTGGGGCGCGTCGTCATAGCGTGTGGACCTTGACTGTTTTACGGGTCTTAACACCGTTAGGGATTTTTTTAGAGCCGGTTCTTGGTTCGTTACCTTGCCAAGCTTACAATCTATTAACAATTGGAGGGCTTTATATAGTAACCTATTGGGAAGTCCAATTTAATGCAGTTTGCTTGGTGTGCGTTTTGAGATTGTACCTAATTAATTTAATTTAATTAGATTTGTTAGAGCTGTTAAATTTCACTAAAAGGGAAGGCATTTTGTTTATCTCAATTTAAAAAAATGCTTTTGTGGCATAAACTCATGATTTCTTCATTACAAAAGAATTCACCCTCTTTAACCTTGCTGCTAAAGACAAGTAACTCAAAGCAATAATGGCCGCTACTGTGTTTACATCAGTGGACTTGTTTACAACATGAATCATCTACTGAGTACTAGTCAGGCTGTCTCCCACCCTCGCCAGGATATTGGTAAAGTGAGAAAGGTTGCTTTCTTTTATCTTTTCCAACTAAATATCCATTTCTGGATGTCCGCAGTTGACCTTCACACAAATATAAACAAAGTGTTTGAGAAACAATATCAGATTCTCTTAACAATCATTTTGTCTTTTATGAAGCCTTAAAAAGACAAGTTCCTTAGCCTCGAGAGAAACTGAAAAATCATGTTCTTTACTTATCACATTGCGCTTTTTTGCCAAGTCCTTTTGCTCTCTTTTTCTCACTGGTAAGTGATATGTTCTACATTGAACCAAACCATTGACACCATTAAACAGAGCTATACTTAGTTCAAGATTCTAAATGATTTCATAAGATTAGTGGTGTTTCCTAAGCAATGCCACTTTTCTTTTCAATGCTTTTAAAATCCATATAATTGTGTAAATGGTGTAACATGATTAATGGGTTCTGGAAAGATTCCTAATTTTTATGAAGAATATGAAGAGTCAGTGGCTTGGCTCCAGCCAATGTAAGCACTGATTAGATGAGATTTCCCGCACCAACAGATGATCCAGCCAGGAATAACATTCAAACTTTTTGTATGTGTGAGTCTTATACTGTAACACTTTTTTTATCAGTTGAGGTATTGATCATTTGCCCTGTGAAAAATGAACTGGTCTATACTCTATAATGAGACTTGTGGCATCCTATATGGCTACTTTTTATATCCAGAGCAGTCAAAAGGATCAAGATAAGGAAATTTAATAAAATGCAAAAGTATCCCGCACTATAAGAATTTATAAATAAAGACAAGCAGTAAACAACAAACAAACGCTCAACTTCAGTTTCGTTTAACTGCCAATCCAGAATGAGACTTGTGGCATCCTATATGGCTGCTTTTTATATCCAGAGCGGTCAAAATAATTGAAAAATCACAAGCATGCATTATTTAGTTAGCCATTACATGCTAAGTCTAGATAGATTTTAAAGAACCCAAAATCTATAATGCTAGAAAAGACCTAGATCTAGGTGATTGGTGAGAATCTAATCTTCACGAAGAAAAAAACAATTAAACAAACTCTCAACTCCATTTTCCTTTTTACTGGTAATCCAGAATGAAAATTGCAGCATCCTACCATGATTAATTTAAAAGTAAAAAAATTTAAGAACCGATAGTATACTTTGTAATATTTAATTACTGATTCTAGGTAAACTTTAAAGACCCCACAACCTATAATACTAAATCTAGATTAAATGACTCTTGACTGGCGAGAACCTACTGTTTCTCGTTACAATTGTTTGAAGACCTCTACTAATGGGTGAATTTATAACTAGTATGCAGTTATTTGCACAATTAAATACTTAGGTCTGTAAAGTAACATGATTTTGGAATTATAGCCCTATCGAAATAAATGACCCAAGGTAATAAACAATGGACAAAGATGGTTTACCAGAGAGTGGTCAAGATCTTCATTTTTTTTTCACTCTTACATTACATTAAAATATAATTTATACATTGTACAATTCTCCATCTTAGTTCTCCATCTGGTAATCAAAAGTATCGATTACTATAACCGATTACCAGAGGCCACAAAGACGCAACATAACAGTAATCGATTTGTGACTGTGAGTAATCGGTTACTACGATTACATCCCCCTACCCCAACCAAGATGGCGACACATGTAAACAATCAGTAGGGACCGCAGAACTGAGGTATTACCGGCATGTGCGCAAATTTTTTTTATTGTACTTACGTTTTCGATTTTCACTTCATGTACAACGTTACTTCCGGGTGGAAATGCGATTCAGTGCAGTCATCTATTCTGAATGGCAGTTTATTTTGTACACACGAAAACATAAAAACAAGCAATGGAATCATTATAACTCTCCAGAAGCCAGGAAAACCCAAGGGCCCTGAAACACATCATTCTTCATCCCATGACTTTACTCAACACATGAAGGAAGATGCTGACGGTGATAGTGCTAAACAAACAGGACGCTAAGTAGACGCTTATCAAGGCCCAAGTCAGAAGTGGTTTTCTTATATATATATTTATATAAAGTCCTTTCGATAGCATTAACAGGCACCTCTCGACATATTTAAAGACATCATTAAAGAAGACAAACGACGCACGATAGATACCTCCTCAGGAACACAAACCTCTCAGTAAAAGTGAGAAACGCACCAGAAACTAAAACATTCGCTTCAAATAATCGAGCACGGCAATGAGACAACCTTGGCCTAGTATTGTTCACTGTACTCTTGGAAAATGCTCTCAGGACAATCAGACAGACAGCACAAAATGCCAATGATATTTTGCAGATTGCTTACTCATATAACGTTGACTTTGTGTCAAGTACCTGTACAAGCTTCAAGGGCGTGAATGAAATGAAATCGAAAACCTCTTGGCAGATGTAAACTTCCACGCCAATACCAGCAAAACAGAATACACGACCGTTAAATAAAGTGTAAACGAGCACTGACAGAAAGTAAAGAAAGAAGGTACTAGGTCCTCTCCTGGTGATACTGATAGCGAATATATCTGCCGAAGAAAGCAACTGCCTTGGCCGCATCTTTACACAGCAGTCAGGATAAGAGGTGATGAAATGAAAACGAGGCTTAAACTGTGTGACGCTGTAGTGAAAGCTGTGCTTTTGTACAGTTGTGACACCTGGGCCCTCAACAACATAAGAAGAACTTAGAAGTGTCCTGAATATCAGATGCCCAATATCAACCAGCCACAAGTCTTTCCACATTAAATCAGGTGAAATACCAATCAGCCTCACTATACAGTATACTATTTGAAGCCAGGTGAAGACCTTTCGGGCACATCTTTAAGACAAGACTCCAATGCACCAGCCAACAAAGCAATGATACGACATTTCAAATAAAAAGCTACAAAAAGAAAAAGCAACCCAAAAACATCTTTTGTATCCACTCTCAGACAAAAATCTCAAAAGACTCTGTGTAATTAATAACGCAAGCATTTCAAACCTCGTTGCCCTGGTTTGTGGAAAAAAAAGGAGAGGGGGGTTAGACCTCTAGGCGAACGAGCCTTTATTATATAACTGCATAAGAAAACTATAACAGATGTATTGTGAACATAACAATGCCACCATGGGTAGCTTTACCACCACCTCGAGTGCTGTTTCTTGATTAAATTAGTGCTACATTATAAGCACACGCTGACAATAATATTTGGAATGATTGACTTGTTTCTGTGCCACAAGAGATTCCTACACTATTTAAAAGAGTTCATGCGCTTGCTGAGTGATTAAATCGTGGCTGAAAAATTTAGTAAAGAGACGAAGAATGGATAGAGTCAGACACACAAAGAGAGATGCAGACCGAGAGCCAGAAAAAGAATGGAAGAGGAAAAAAACAGACAGAGAAGAAAGAAAAAAAACTACATAGGTAGAGAGAAAGAGAGAGTAATATACTGACACTCAGCCAGACAAAGAAGGGAAAAAATGTGTTGAGAGTAATAAAAATGAAGCAAACAATAGAGAGAGAGGAAGAGGAACAGAAAAAGAGAAAGAGGAATATTGTGGAAGAAAAAGATCGGAAATAGAAGAAAGAGTTAGAGTCACACAGTTAAAGAGAAAGATTGAGTCATATTCTCACACAGAAAGAGACAAAAAGATATAAATTATCTCGAAATTAAGTGTGGGGAGAAGAAGAAGTGAGAGAGAAAGAGACAGAGGGAGAGACAGAAGGGGCCACGGGAGGGAGAGTGAGTGAGAGAGACACTTTGAGGGAGACAGAGAGAGAAAGAGAGAGAGAGAGAGAGAGAGAGAGAGAGAGAGAGAGAGAGAGAGAGAAAGAGTAGAGTCTTGAAAAACCAGACATAGAAGAAAGAAATAGCGAAACATAGGTAGTGAGAAAGAATGAGTAATATATTGACAAAGAGGTACATATAAAGCTAAAAAAATGTATTGAAAGTTTAAGGAGGGAGTCAAACAAGATGAAAGAGAGAGAGAGAGAGAGAGAGAGAGAGAGAGAGAGAGAGAGAGAGAGAGAGAGAGAGAGAGAGAGTGTACAAGAGAAGGAACCGAAAAGAGTAATAACGACACGAAGGTTGAGAGAAAGAGCGACAAATGTACCGACAGAGAAGAGAAAAAAAATGTATCGAAATCGAGAATAGAGAGGCAAAGAGAAAAAAAAGGGGGGGAGGGAGAGAGAGAGAGAGAGAGAGAGAGAGAGAGAGAGAGAGAAAGAAAGAGAGAGAGAGAGAGCAAGAAAGAGAGTAAGAGTGAAAGAGAGAAAGAGAGAGAGACAGAGAGAGAAAGAGAGAGAGACGGAGAGAAAGAAATAGATAATGTGGAAAAGGAGAACCAGAAAGTAAAAGAATCAATTGCGACACACAGTCGAAGAGAAGAGAAAGTAATGAGCGGAAAAAGATAACAATGTTTATTTTGATGTCCTTGTCAATGTCAATGTGTTTCTCTAACCGTGTGGCTCTATCTTTCTTCTCTTTCCGGTTCTTCCTCTTTCACTCTCTCTCTCTCTCTCTCTCTCTCTCTCTCTCTCTCTCTCTCTCTATATATATATATATATATATATATATATATATATATATATATATCTCGCTTTCTCTCTGACCGTCTCTCTGTCTCTTCCTATCAATCTCTGTCTGTCTGTCTCTTTCTCTCTGTGTCTCTGTCTCTCTCTGTATCTCTGTCTCTGTCTCTGTCTCTCTGTCTCTGTCTCTGTCTCTCTCTGTCTGTCTGTCTGTCTGTTTGTCTCTCTCTCTCTCTCTCTCTCTCTCTCTCTCTCTCTCTCTCTCTCTCTCTCTCTCTCTCTCTCTCTTCTATGCCTTTCGTGTCTTAATTCGATATATATATATATATATTTTTTTTTTTTATTTTTATGTCAGTCTCGCAGTCAGTTTACTATTCACTCTTTCGCTCTACCTGTGTGTCACTATCTTTTTTCCCAGTTATTCATTTTCCATTCTCCCTCTCTCTCTCTCTCTCTCTCTCTCTCTCTCTCTCTCTCTCTCTCTCTCTCTCTCTCTCTCTCTCTCTCTCTCTCTCTCTCTCTCTCTCTCTCTCTGTCTCTCTCTCTCTCTCTCTCTCTCTCTCTCTCTCTCTGTCTCTGTCTGTCTGTCTCTCTCTCTCTCTCTCTCTCTCTCTCTCTCTCTCTCTCTCTCTCTCTCTTCTTTGTTTCTTTCCTTTTAACTTAAATGTATATCAGATCTTTATGTCTATGTCTTTGTCCGCTTGTTACTTACCTTTCTCTTCAACTGTGTGTCCCTTTTTATTCTTTGATTTCTGGTTATCCTCTATCACATTATCTATCTCTTTCTCTGCCTCTGTCTCTCTTTCCCCCTGCTATTTGCTTTGGCAAACTATTCTCATTCTCGATACATTTTTTTACTTTATGTCTGTGTCGATATCAGTATATGACACTCTTCCTCCCAATCTTTGTGTCGTTATTTCGCTTTTTGGTTCCTCCTCTTGTACACTCTCTCTCTCTCTGTCTCTGTCTCTGTTTGTCTGTCTGTCTGTCTGTCTGTCTGTCTGTCTGTCTGTCTGTCTGTCTGTCTCTCTCTCTCTCTCTCTCTCTCTCTCTCTCTCTCTCTCTCTCTCTCTCTCTCTCTCTCTCTTTCTCTATCTTATTTGACTCTCTCCTTTTACTTTCACTACATTTTTCTCCCAATCTTTGTGTCGCTATTTCGCCTTTTGTTCCTCCTCTCTCTCTCTCTCTCTCTCTCTCTCTCTCTCTCTCTCTCTCTCTCTCTCTCTCTCTCTCTCTCTCTCTCTTAAATCTATCTTGTTTTACTCTCTTCTTTCACTTGCAAGACATTTTTTTATCTTTATGAATATATCTTTGTCAATATATTACTCATTATTTCTCTCTATCCGTGTGTCACTATTGATTTCTTCTTTGATTCGTTCTTTCTCTCTCTCTCTCTCTCTCTCTCTCTCTCTCTCTCTCTCTCTCTCTCTCTCTCTCTCTGTCTCTCTCTCTGTCTCTCTCGCTCTCTCTGTATCTGTCTATCATCTATCTATCTCTTTATCTATCACTTTTCTTTACCTCTATTTTCGAAAATTTTTTTTAAATAGATGTGTCCATAGCAGTTTATTAGTCTTTCTTTCTTTCTAACTATGTGTCTCTATTTGTTGGTTCTAATTCTGATTCTTCATCTTCCACACTATCCCTCCTTCTGTCTCCCTCTGTTTCGCCCTATTTTTGCCCCTCTCTCTACCTCTCTCCATCTCGCTCTTTCTCTGTCACTCTCTTTCTCCCTCCCTCTATTTCTCTCTCTCACTCTCTCTCTCTCTCTCTCTTTCTCCCTCCCTCTGTGTGTGTCTCCCCCTCTCTCTCTCTCTCTCTCTCTCTCTCTCTCTCTGTCTGACTTCATAGTCTCTCTACTATTAATTTCAATAATTTATAATATATATATATATATCTTTATGTCGCTTTCTGTGTCAGTATTTTATTTAATCTTTCTCTTCCAAACTATTCCGCTTTCTCTCTTTCTGTTGCTCTCCCTCTCTGTCTATTGTTTGCCTCACTTTCCTCAATTCCAATAAATTTTTTATCTTAATATCTCTATAATCAGTATATACTCTCTCTTTTTCATTACTTATAAATAGTTATTTCTTTCTGGTTCTTCCTCTTCCATCTTTCTCCCCGCCCCCTCTCTCTCACTCTCTCTTTGTGTCTCACTCTCTCTCTCTATTCTTCGTCTCTTTATTAACGCTTCCAGCCACGATTTAATCACTCAGCAAGCAAATGAACTCTTTAAAATAAGTGTATGAATCTATTGTGACCTCTTGTTTAAATGGAAGTAACTGTTAAAGTGCAAAATTTCCAAAAATTCAAGTAAAAAAACGCTATTTAAAAAAAAATAATCATACAAAATGAGTCTTTCTCGTTTGCTTGTTTCGTAACTTGTTTTAAATCTTGTGATAGTGTTGTTTAATGCACATAGATCTTTAAACTGAAGTAGTCAAACTGTCATATAAAATGAATCGTTTTATTATATAAAGACAATATCCTGTTCGAGCATATTTACTCGTATTATCCATGCCATCCGCACTCTACAACCATTCGGTTTGGATGGCAAGAAAACAATAAATTAAACTTTAAATTGCTTCTCTTTCTCGCTCTTAATCTCTCTCTCTCTCTCTCTCTCTCTCTCTCTCTCTCTCTCTCTCTCTCTCTCTCTCTCTCTCTTTCTCATCTTTTTCTCTCTCCTCCAGATTTTGATGTATTTTATATCATTTATACCTATTTCTATATCAGTTCATTACCCCCACTCTTTTTTTTTCCACCCGTGTGTCGCTAGTTCTTCCTCTCTCTCTCTCTCTCTCTCTCTCTCTCTCTCTCTCTCTCTCTCTCTCTCTCTCTCTCTCTCTCTCTCTCTCTCTCTCTCTCTCTCTCTCTACCTCCTCCTCCTTCTTCTTCTTCTTCTTCTTCTTCTTCTTCTTCTTCTTCTTCTTCTTCTTCTTCTTCTTCTTCTTCTTCTTCTTCTTCTTCTTCTTCTTCTTCTTCTTCTTCTTCTTCTTCTTCTTCTTCTTCTTCTTCTTCTTCTTCTTCTCCCTCTTCATCTTCTCCATCTCTCTCTTCTGAATATAATTAGGTTATATCTTAATGTCTATGTCTACATCAGAAAATTGCTCACTCAATTGAATCTCGCAATTTCTTTCTCCTCTTTTCGGTTCTTTCTCTTCCACACTATTTCGCTCACGCTCTCTCTCTCTCTCTCTCTCTCTCTCTCTCTCTCTCTCTCTCTCTCTCTCTCTCTCTCTCTCTCTCTCTCTCTCTCTCTCTCTCTCTCTCTCTAACTCTCTCTCTCTCTGTATCTGTCTATCATCTATCTATCTCTTTATCTATCACTTTTCTTTACCTCTATTTTCGAAATTTTTTTTTAAATAGATGTGTCCATAGCAGTTTATTAGTCTTTCTTTCTTTCTAACTATGTGTCTCTATTTGTTGGTTCTAATTCTGATTCTTCATCTTCCACACTATCCCTCCTTCTGTCTCCCTCTGTTTCGCCCTATTTTTGCCCCTCTCTCTACCTCTCTCCATCTCGCTCTTTCTCTGTCACTCTCTTTCTCACTCCCTCTATTTCTCTCTCTCTCTCTCTCTCTCTCTCTCTCTCTCTCTCTCTCTCTCTCTCTCTCTCTCTCTCTCTCTCTCTCTCTCTCTCTCTCTCTCTGTGAATATTTTGACTTCTTTATAAATCTTTTTAAATATATCTTTCTTTTTTTCATACTTTTTCTTCGATTCTTTTTTAAACATGCGTCAATGTACACGCTCTGTCTATGGCTATTAACCGTCTTCCTTTTTTTTTTTTAAATCCCCTTATTTCTGCTGATGTTTCAGTATTTCTGTGCATTTCTACACTCTGAGAAATTGGTCGTTTTCATCCTTCTGGTCTTTCATTCAATATTTACCAGCGAACAACATTATTATTATCTGGGTCCTTTGTCTACTTTACCGCTCTATTTGGAAGCCAGTTTTACTCGCAAAACCTTACAATGTAGCCAATCTGTTCTATCTTTACACATTATACTATGTTGGATGGCTTTCGAACATCAGCTTTTTCTTAATTTATTGCTTGTCTTTTATTTTCTTATGTGTCGGCCGACATGTGTTTCAATCTCTATGTTCGTGTCTCTAATTTCTCTCTTTGCAGCATGTGGATGCTTCCGAAAGAATGAGAGAACTGATGGTCTAGGAAAGGGGTATCAATGACCCTAACAAAGTAACACACATTTTCCCCACTTGCACCTTAGTGGCTACAACTGGCGTATATAATACAAAATCCTTTGCTCGAACAGTTTATTGTCTTTCTATTGTAATTTATGATTCACACCGTTATATTAACTTTGTTTAACATCTATGTGCATTCAACAACGTTGTCTCTCTTTTTTAAACTCTTTCTCACTATCTTTTTACGTTCTTCCCTCTTTGTGTCTGTCTTTCTCTCTCTCTCTCTGTCTCTGCCTCTCTCTTACTCTGCCTCTCTATGTCTCCCTCTCTGTCTTTCCCTTTTTCTCCTTTGCCTCACTTCCCTCACTTTCAATTTCATTTACATATTTATGTCTCAGTCTATGACACTGTATGTTTAACTGATTCTTTCCCTGACTGTGTTTCATCATTTCTTACTTTTCTCTCTCGTTCTTAAGCTTTCACTCTCTCTTTGTCTCCTTGTCTGTCGCTCTTTCTTTTTCCTTTACGCCTCTTCCCTCACTGTAGATAACATTTTTTTTTCTTTTGTTTGTGTCTATGTCAATACATTACCTTTCTCTCTTACTGTATGTCTCACTTCCTTTGTTCTCTTTCATTTTTTCCTTTAACATCCCCCCCTCTCCCTCTCTCTCTCTCTCTCTACCGATCTATCTATCTATCTCTTTTTTCATTGCTTCGCTTTTTATACTTTTGATAAATTAATTTTACCTTTTTCTCTCCCGTGAAAGATAACAAAATTAAAGGAGTGTGTTGCATATTTCATGGATAATGTCCCTTTCAAAATTAAAAAAAAAATTGCGCTTCCCTATAAAGGAAGACATTCAACTCCCTTATAAAGGTAGGAATGTCAAAAAGATTGCAGGCACTGAACCTCCGCCATTCAGACACTCTCAGGATAGCCGGTCCACCGACACCACATCGACGAGGTACCCAAGTCGCCGGTACCTCTGAGCAGGTTGTGCTTACCACACAACCCACGACAAAGCTTCCCTGCCAACATCCAAGCACCAAAGCGATGAACACAAGTGTTTTATAGTAGGAGGCACATCATAAATGACGACGGGCGCGGGCCGTCATAGTATGTGGACCTTGGCCGTTTTACGGGTCCTTACCACCGTTAGGGCTTGAAGCCAGTTCCTTACGAAGTTGCCTTGCCAGTCAAAGTTCATTCTCTTCTGGTTCATATAAGCAAATAGAGGCACAGTTCTTCAAGTGGTTTACCTGCTACGCATATTCCACAATTTCGTTCGTTATTATATTAAAAAAAAAGGCCAAAACCCATGACATTTTACTAAAAACTGCACTTTTTACCGAATACCAATTAAATAAAAACCTATTTCTCTGCCTTGACTCATAGTGGGATGAATCTTTCAATTTTTCAGAATATTCAGTTTCAACCGTAATTCTATGTGGTATGGATTCTAAGATATGTAACTCTATTCCATAATTGATAAACTTAAAATAGTTGTCCTTTGTAACTAGGAGTGAGTTTGTTCAGTTTGACCAGACGCCTTGAGGTTTGTTATTACTAACAAGTTCAACAGCTCAACGAGTAAACAGAAATTCGATTTACTAAAGATAATCATGTTTAAATTTTTTAACTATTAAAAGTATTTAACAATTGCGTATGTCTTTTATAAATCAATCATAAAACGCTGTCCGATCTCAAGACGAACCCTCCTTTCTGCCTTCATTTTTCATATCGTTAGCCAGAGAGAAAGAGAGAGAGAGAGAGAGAGAGAGAGAGAGAGAGAGAGAGAGAGTGAGAGAGAGAAAGAAAGAGAGAGAGAGAGAGTGAGAGAGAGAGAAAGAAAGAGAGACATAAACAGAGAGAGATAGACATATATATATATATATATATCGCTATAACGAAGCAGACTCATAGAAATGCCGACAAGATAAAAAAGAAATATGCAAGATATTCAAGGAGAACGGACTAAGCATAACAGCTGATGCGAATAAAAAGGTGGTAGATTTCCTGGACATCACCCTCAATCTGAGCACAGGGATATATCAACCATATCAAAAACCAAACAGCACAATCAACTATATCCACCGTAAAAGCAACCATCCCCCCCCCCACCCCCCAATCATTAAAAACTTGTCGAAAGGTATAGAATTACGCCTCTCAAACAACTCCGCTAATGTTAAAATTTTCAACAAGGTAACAAAGCCATATAATGCCGCACTAAGGGAAAACGGGCATAGACAGCAAATAAAATACACGAAAAACGAAGAGCCACAGGAAAAAGCCGCCAAAACAAACCGTAACCACGCTACTGGAGAAATAAAAACACCACCCAATGAAAAAAGAGACGAAACAAAAGAAAAAAAAAGAAGGGAACAAGAAAGAGAAACATCATCTGGTTCAACCCCCCAATCAGTGTCAATGTCGCCACCAACATCGGAAAAATGTGTTTTGGACGCCTACACACGTGCTTCCCAACAAACAACAAGCTGCACAAAATATTAAATAAAAATACTGTAAAGCTAAGCTATAGCTGCATGCAGAATATGAAACAAATAGTTTCTAGCCACAACAACAAAACAGTTCTCGAATCTAGAAAGATAAAAGAAAAACAAGGAAAAACTTGCAACTGCAGAGGTAAAAAATCCTGCCCACTCAAAGGCCAGTGCCTCCAAAAGGGAGTGGTATAAAAGGCACCTGTGGAACAGAAACCCTCGCAAAAACAGGACACTTACATAGGAATAACAGAAAATGAGTTCAAAATCAGATACAACCAGCATACATCGAGCGTTAGACTTAACCACACAAAAAAACCAGCCACAACTTTAAGTGAATTCATATGGAAACTTAAGGAATCAAAAACTGAATTCCACTTATCGTGGGATATAATCGAAAGAGCGCAGCCATACTCAGCTGCAACAAACAGATGCAACCTATGCATAGCAGAGAAATATTTCATTCTAAAAACCAAACCAAGCCTCAACAAAAGAAGGGAAATATTTTCATCGTACCCCCACAGAAAGAAACATTTACTACAAAACTATCAGTGGCCCGGAAACGGGAAAAAACAACAACACAAGGTCGGAACGGCAACCGAACACACCTCAGTCATACCCGAAGAGAGCGGAGGACAAGCGACACCTTTGTCCTCCGCTAGAAACACCAGTGTCGTATGAAGAGAATTTAAGGTAAGATCTTCTTTATCTATGAAATGCTCCCACAGTTGAGCACTCTTATCAATTATTCCCTTATCTTCAAACTATATATATATATATATATATATATATATATATATATAAAGAAAGAGACAGAGAGAGAGAGAGAGAGAGAGAGAGAGAGAGAGAGAGAGAGAGAGAGAGAGAGGGGGGGGGGGGAATGGGCAAGATAAACGTATTTATCGACACAAAAGCCGTAATTATGTGTTGAAATAACTTAAAGACGCAAAGACTATTAAAGGGTTCGAGATTTTTATTGTTTTGTTGTTGTCGTTGCCCTTGTTCTTTATTTTTGTTTCGCGTGCATTTTCATTGCTGTCTTATCAGAACGGTTGATCAGAATTTTTAAGATCACGTTGTTAGCTGTTGTTTTTTATTTTTTTCATTCGTAACGTTTACTGTGTCTCTGTTTTGCTTTCCATTTCTTTCCAAGATAAATTAAACAAAATCATTTGAAAGAGTCTTCATATGTTGGCTGTTGGCCCTCAGTTCTGAACATGTCCGCTTAGGGATGGAACTCCCCAGATTCCCAATCTTGTGACGGACCAGCCACCTCCAACCTCTAGGGGCGTTGTTGTCGTAGTTAGAACTGTTGCTATTGCTGTTGTTATTGTTCCAAGTGCTGCACCCTGTTAAGATGATTGGACAGTTAAATCTCTCAACTGATGCCTTGCATTTCTTGTGCATGCTTCCAGTGGCCAATATCTACTGTTAGAGTGAAACACACTTCGGCCGACACATAAGATACTAAAAGACACGCTACGAAATAATTACAAAATGAAGTTTCAAAGACATCTGATAATATATAGATGTAAATATTTAACTGAGGGGTTACATCTTGGGCTTAACGAGGAAAACTGGCTACAAAATAGAGCGGTAAGGTTAAGTAAGAAGACTGTTGCGAATAGGGGATAACAATGAAGGATCGCTGGTAAATAATAGTTCAAAGACCAGGAAAATAAAACAATTAATGTAGGCAGAGGGAAGAAAAGAGCCATTGCGCTTTTTGGGTGATTAATCCGTGGCAGAAAGCGTTAGGTCCTTTGAGATTGACCAGGAATCCAAGGGGTCGAGTCAAGAATCCGCTGAGTTCGTGGGTTTTTGTTTTTTTTTGTTTGTTTGTTTGTTTTTTTACTTTGCTTGTGAATTGATAAAGAGTTATTTTTCGACAGCCAGATCTTAAATTTGTTCATATACTTATTTCATTTTTAATTTTAAAGTCATCCTTCGTTTAGCTTTAGTTATCATCATGGCATGCCGTGCCGGTAAGAGTTGGTGACCATATCCCTCCACGCCTCTCTGTCTTCACATTTCATAGTCAGGTAGATCTCTTTGCCTCCATCAGTCCATCTTCCTATCTCGTCAAGGATCTTTTCTTTCTCGCTAAAAAATCTATAGAAAGTAATAGAAGAGAGGCAAAGAAAAGAGAAAGGAAGAGAGAGAGAGAGAGAGAGAGAGAGAGAGAGAGAGAGAGAGAGAGAGAGAGAGAGAGAGAGAGAGACAGACAGACAGACAGACAGACAGACAGAAAAAGGGTAGTAATGTTGAAAAATTATCAGAAAGAAAAAAAATTGCGAGCCGCAATTAGATAGAAAGAGTGACTAATATACTGACATCGCCAGAGATTATAAAAAGAATTTGTAATATGGAAATTAGGAGGAGAGGAACAAAGAAGATAGATAATGATAGAGAAAGAGTGTGTGTGTGTGTGAGAGAGAGAGACAGAGAGAGAGACAGAGAGAGAGAGAGAGAGAGAGAGAGAGAGAGAGAGAGAGAGAGTGGAAGACAGAAAGAAACATAAAGATATATGATATATCGAAAATAAAAAAAGAGAGACGAAAAAGAGAGGGTGGTAAGAGAGAGATAGAGAAAGATAGAGAGAGAGTGAGCAAGAGAGGTACTGAGAGGGAGAGGGAGAGAGAGAGGGAGAGAGAGATAGAGAAAGATAGAGAGAGAGTGAGCAAGAGAGAGAGACAGAGAAAGATAGAGAGAGAGTGAGCAAGAGAGATACTGAGAGGGAGAGGGAGAGAGAGAGAGAGAGATAGAGAAAGATAGAGAGAGAGTGAGCAAGAGAGGTACTGAGAGGGAGAGGGAGAGTGAAAGGTAAAGAACCAGAAAGAGAGAAAGAGAAATAGCGACACTCAGATAAGGTAAAAGAGTGACATAAAGACAGACATGAAGAAATAAATGTATCGAAAGAGAGAATACAGACACAAAAAAGAGGGAGAGAGAGAGAGAGAGAGAGAGAGAGAGAGAGAGAGAGAGAGAGAGAGAGAGAGACAAAGAAGAGAGGTACGGAGAAAGAGAGAGAGAAAGAAAGTGAGACAGAGAGAGTGGGTGAGGAAAAACAAAAAAGAAAAAAGCGACACAGGGTAAGATAGAAAGAGAGAGTAATATACTGACATTGATAGAGACACAAAGTTGAAAATTTATATTATAATATAGAGGAGAGAGACAAAGATGAGACAGAGCGAAAGATTGAGAGAGAAAGAGAAAAAGAGTGAGAAAAAGAGAGAAAAAAATTCCAGTTTTATGTGATATAACCGTTTCTTACACTATACTGAAATTAATAATTTTTATTTAAAAAAAAAATCATTTTTCGACAAAGGATATTAATGTTATGGCATTTTTATTGTTCCGTATCAATCCAACACATCGTGGCAAAATTTACAAAAGCTAAAAGGCATTAACATTTACAAATTTATGTTTTTACAAAGTCATACAGATATAAATGATATTTACTTTTATTAATGAAGCAATATTTAATATAGTACATGCAATATAGAGAGAAGAGTTACACGCGTAAGCATAAAAATAATCAAAGTGATTCTCGCTATATATAGGGGGAAAGAAAGGATCTCCGGCAAAAGGAAGAAATACTTAAGTGATGCTAAGACAAACGCGGCGTGCAAACATACGTAATTTATCTGTCAACAATTTAAAACTGTCATTTCAGATGGATTTCCCGTACAACTCAAAAGACCATATTAGTTCAGGCTCACTTATAACTCTACACTGTGGTTTAAGTCAGGTAAGGCCTACAATAATTATTATTATCACAAGGCTGTCAACTCAACGGAAGCTTAAACTACCCAGACAGTTAATCTCACATGAAGTTAGCAAATGACGCTAACCTAATAAATGAAAGGAGAGTCTTAATTGAATCCAACCTCCTAACTCAATTGATTGTCACAAATACAGGTAAACTCTTACCTCATGCAGAGCTCATAAAAACAACTAAATTTTGATCAAAAGAAGTAGCAGTAGTAGTAGTAGTAGTAGTAGTAGTAGTAGTAGTAGTAGTAGTAGTAGTAGTAGTAGTAGTAGTAGTAGTAGTAGTAGCAGTAGTAGTAGTAGCAGTAGTAGTAGTAGTAGTAGCAGTAGTAGTAGTAGTAGTAGTAGTAGTAGTAGTAGTAGTAGTAGTAGTAGTAGTAGTAGTAGTAGTAGTAGTAGTAGTAGTAGTAGTAGTAGTAGTAGTAGTAGTAGTAGTAGTAGTAGTAGTAGTAGTAGTAGTAGTAGTAGTAGTAGTAGTAGTAGTAGTAGTAGTAGTAGTCGTAATGGTATAAACAGTAGTAGTGGTATTAATAATGACAATAATAAAATGATGCAGGAAATAATAATTATATTTTAACGGTCTGATATATGTTTAAACACACTGGAATGGATGCCGCAGGACTTATAATGTGGAATTTCCACATAAAGAAATCTTAACAGTTTATATAAAAGTATATACAAGTCGTAACAATCATAATACATCTTCTAAAACAATAGTGTTGAAAGTTTGAAATATAAACCAATAGTCACCAGTCAGACGCAACTTATAAGGTCGAACTTAGACTTTTTAATTTTAGGTGATGCACGCCGACTGATTTTTTATACTTGAGTCGTGTATTATGAAATTCTTCAATGTTTCTCTCTCGAAAAATTCAGAACCTTAAGAGACGTTTACTCATTTTTTTTAAAAAAAGGACTTATTCCTGAGACTATACGGCAAATAATAATAGCTACCCAAAATTTTACAATCCAAACCTGTTAATAGATCCCCTGAAGTATTCATCTGCATGTAATTATAAATAGATGAAATAATTATATAGAGCTAGATTGCCTTAGGTGTTGCTTAGCAGTGGTTAAAATTAGCTTTAATAAGAAAAAAATAGCAAGTTTTGTAAAATAGAAATCAATCCACAGTTGGTTTTTTTTAATCAAACATTTATTATCAAGTAGGTTCAAATAACTGAGCGGGCAAGAATTTCAGCAAGGCAGTGCACTTTAATGCGCTTAATGCGAAAATTCACAGATTTCTAAAAAGCGTTTAAAAGGACCTAAAAACAGATAGGGAAAATACAGATTTAGTTGATATTTTTTTTGTTCCAGCAAGGCATTGAACTTTCAGGCACTTTTTGAGTGAATCCATAACCATTTTAACTAAACATTTAAAACAGTCTTCAATTCCTAAGAAAAATACACGCGTGGTTGACTTCGGCGGTCTCTTTGTAAGATTTTCCCGATAGTGTTTCAACGAAACAGCTTTTATGCAATAAGAAAAGATCGCATTTTTTTAAAATGTATAAAAAATTAAAAACTCTTTATTAAGCTATTGTGACAATGTTTTCATCCTTACTCTCGTCATTTATGTAATTACATTTGCTGTTATAAGCATGAAAAACTCGTGAGGGTATAATTATGTATCTTAAAAGAGCATATCCTAAAATATAGCAGCCAATGAAAGTCATGATTGAACATATTTATGACCCTAGCTTTATAAAGTGGCCCTAGTTCAATAAAGGACTTCTATCCCTTTCTTCAACAATTTGCATCTTTATTCAAATCATGCGTCATGGATAAAGAAACAACAAAGTCCACAATTTTTCTCAATATATAAAAAAAGTCATGACTTTATACCCTTCATTTTGGCAAAACCACATTTTGGCTGATAGAAATTTTTTGCACTGAGTTTGTTACGTTCTGTGACGTTTTATGAAGTGAAAAGTGAAGAGTAAGGCAAGAACATGTCTGGAAGTTTTAAGAAGAATTTCAGAGATTATTAAAAATTGGGCTTTCATGTCCTCTTATCTTGGGGATGGTTCACGTTTATTTTTTAATCCATCTTCGAAAAGGGAAAAATAAGCACGAGAGATTAACGTGTAAAATAGAAAGAAAACCGGGATATAAAAAAGCCCATTTATAAAAATGAGTGGTTTAAAAAGGGGGAAAAAAAAATATATATATATATATATATATATATATAGGTAAACGAGCTTATTAGAATAAAATGGACTTAGATGAATGGTAAACAACTTAATAGAAAGATAATTATTATGAAAGAAACAGAAAGCTCGTTTCAAGGTTTCATGGACATGTTCTGAAGTCGTCGAATTTGTCGAATATTCCGACTGCTAGGACTTTCCCACTAGAGAGTTACAGTAGCAGTACTGGCGTAACTGTCTGTTGATGTTGAGTATGCAAGATGGCGCCTCGCCGTACTTGTTGATTCTACTGATATCTTTCTCGGACGTTTTCCATACAGCTTTGCCCTGATGCGTAATTGTGACTTCGAAAAGGCCTTGGCCCGGCTTGGTCATGAACGTCATCTGGTAGAGGACCAGTGACTCTCTGATATTCGCTTTGGACAAGGGATCCAGTATAGGCAAACGCCCATCTTTGTTCAAAGCTTTGCTGAACTTCAGAAAATCTTCGTTTGCCTGCAGGACTAGCCCGCTGCTAACTTTCTCGACCTCTAGTCGTGCGCACAGATCACGATGAGGCTCCGTCAGGTTATTTATAAAATTCAAGGCTGTCTGTAAGGCACGCTGGGCGTCTGCGTCCGTCTCCGGCTTCTCGATCTGTTTCCAGTCTAGGCATGCGCACCAGTGGTTCTGGATGTCTGCATGCCTGCACTCTCGTTCCAGCGGAATCTCCTTAAAGAGAGAAATGCCGCGGTTATTTATATCTCCTTTGCCTGCTCCGTCAAATTTGATGACGTCATGCAGAGTTTCGTGGATGTCCATGGGGGTGGTGAGGCGACCAACATTCGTTCGAAAGTTACGCATCAAATGTGGGTATTTCCGCTCAAACCAAGGAGGGAAGCGAAACGTCATGTAGGGAAGGCGCTCTTCAAGCCTACCGGCCCAAGTTGCTCTCAATTTGTCGTAACGTGCGCCGTGATCTCCGAACAGAACTAAAATGGTGGAGTTCAAGTAGCCGTGTGACTCCATGGCCTCAAGGAACGACTTGAGGTCTTCATCCGCCTTTAGGAGAAAGAAAAATCTAAGTTTGTATAAAAGTAGAAAATTAGTCTATTTTGACAATTTCTGGAAATATTACACTTAAAAATTAAATAAAAAAAAAAACAACGAAATAAGAATTTAACTCTATAACTTTTTTTTCTGTAGCTGACACAAATTTTTCCAACTCGTCACCTTTCTAAATCTTTTAATCTAACCTGAAAAAAAATTAACTTCTATTATTTTACTTCTTCTATTTTCATTTATACCCCACTTTCCTCACTCTTTTCCTACCTCGGTCTACTGCCATGCTTCTTCTAGTCCCTCCCCGCGTCCTTTTCTCTTTGATTATAGGGAGTTTGCAAGAAGGGGCCCAAAATGAAAATGGTGACCGTAAACTCCCAAGAAAATAGACAGTTCTGTATATAAGAATTTTTTAGGGGATATTTCCAAAGAAAATCAGATTTTTTCTAAAAATCAAACACTTGCTAACGAGTAAGGTGACAGTTGTAAATAAAAAACACCGCATATGGATTATTTTTATTAGGAATGTTACAGCTCTACCTGAGACAAGCTTCTAGGATTGAGGGAGAGGGAATTGGCGTCAGCGACTGGATATCGCTTTACTCTAGACTAAAGGGGGCCAATGAACGATCAAAGTTTTCAAAGAAGTTTTTAAATAATCTAGATCTCATAATTCCCTTCCTTGCGATTAGCTCATCCAGTATCACAGCGTCCATCGCAAAGCGTGCATAGTGTGAATCAACTACCATCGTAATGATGTGAATAGTGTAAAAGAGGAAGGAGAAAAATCGCAAATCAGAAATCTTTAGCTTCAATTTTACATGATATAACCAGAACTCACAATGCTGATCTTATTGTTGTCATTGTGGCTGAGTGTGGCGTAGAAGTGCATCATGAACTTCGGGTGGTCGCGGTACATGTAGAAAATGTCCTTGACCCAGTTTAACCAGTCCCGATGCTTGGGGGTAGCTGCACGGCAGCCAGCGGCGTGCCTTAGATACCTGGCGTTGTTTCGTACGGCCAGGTAATAGGGCCGCGCAAAGTAGTCAGTCGGCGGATCGCTGAAGCCGAGTAACCTGGAGGATCAAAGAGCTATACAGAGTGTCAAGTATTAAACTGATGCATTAACTGATTGACTGATTTTGATTGATTAACTGAATATTATCATAAATCTAGTCCACAATGAGTGGTGACCTCTGAGTTGTTTTTTCTCGACGAAAGTGCTTTATCCAATCATAACTGTTTTTATCTTAAGCGAGTTACACAAAGGTTTCAAAAATGTATATCATGATAGAATGTCTTCTTGCTGTTCTGTTTTCTTATTTTCTCAAATTGTTTTGGAAATCAGTAGATCATTTTTGCCTTTGCAGGTCAGGTATGATCTTGACAACAAAACTTTACCCAATTAAACATCTCATACTAGCTCTGTGAAACTCAACAAAGATTTTTGTTGACAAAATCATTCATGATTAGCTTTCAAGATATAAGTTTCAGAACAAACAAAAACAAAAAACAAAACAAAACAAAATCCTACAAAAAATAACTAAAATATATTTTGATACGGAATTTGCTTTTAGCAATAAAAAAAAAAAATAACGCAGAGTGAATACACGATAAAACAAGAATGCTACTGGGTTTCTTTTCGATGTCATGTTATGTAAATAAATTGGTTGTCAAAGAACATTTTAAATTTGAATTTCATTTCATCAACAGACGTGGTTCGATAAAATTGAATTTTCCTGCACAAATTTAAGACCCGCTATAATTATTTGGTTCATATTAGATTTCACCGATTGGCTGATATCGATAAAAATCGATCCAATCGAGTTTTCCCACACAGGTTTAAGCAACGCTTCACTTATCACGTTCATATTAGAATTCACCGGTAAAATTAAAATCGATAAAGATGCCGAAAGTGGGTGATACAAAACTAGCCGTTGTGTGGAGTGGCAGACAGACAGACTGTTGGTAAAATACAAAAAAAAATAGAAGCAGAGAAAATGAAAGAGAAATGTATACATATAATATAGATTTTACATCCTTTAAGGGGTTTTCTTTCTGAGAGCTCTCTAAGGTCGATTATCTGAGACATTGCTGTGGGCTGTATGCAAAAGCGTAATCTTTTTTCATTTAAAATAATTCTAAATACCCAGTAAAGCATTGATCTCACAATGACATTAATTATTAATGCATACAGTAATAAGTCTCCCGCAAAAGCAAAGGCCTCACAAAAACTTACATAGGGCTACATTCAGTTTACATTTGGAAAAAGTAATCGTCTGTTATAGTAATTTAGTTTTGTTTATATTACTTTACTTCGCTTTTAAAAGACCCAGTACTTAAATCTGACGTATGTTTAGAATTATTATTGTAGACCGGGTTAATAATTCGGAAGTTTAGGCCTTGTAAAATTATGAAGGCCTCTTAAATATGAAACATTTTAGTGAACTTTATATCATGGCATAAAAAAACAGATAATGTTAACTATACGCTAGATTAATATTATTTACCCACCTCAGACTCGTTTACCTAGACTGTGAAAACTATATTTAATATCGCCAACACATCATGCACAGAAACTGTAATTATAATCCCACTTTTCAACGTACTGTAATTTAATAGACAAACCGGTTTACTTTTGAATACTTATTCGCATAGGCAAAATCCAATAATGACCATCGTTTTACATACACACATGAACAATCTGTTCAAAAACTCTAGTATCTGTAAAATAATTGCTTCTTCATCTCATTTTCTCTCAGTTTTACTCTCATTTCTATTTCCTATAATTAGTAATAAGCTGAACGTCATACTTTGCCCACCACAAAGGTTTTCTCTCGGCTCAATTTTAGATAAGGCCTGTGCTGCCCGTTACCACCCACCACAGACTTCAATCATTTAAAAACAATATATGTAATAGATTTTCTCTAGTTTCCACTTCTTCACTATGCATCACATTTAATCTACTTCCATCGAAAGAATTTACTGAAATTTGTTTTCGCTAATTTGTAGCAAACTATGGTATGTAATGTAAAAAATCTAAACTTTTAGATATAGATCTTAACTCAGCTTTACTAGACTAGATTTATAGCTTAACTGTCCAACACATCAAGCCTGTGAACGTGTAAAAGATTAAAGTCTTTGTATAAATCTATAACTCGATTGAATTCCAAAACCTAAATCTAAATCCAAATCTAAATCTAGAATAGCACCACTGACACTTTTGAGTTCCAAACTTAGCGAAAATTTGTGACTAATATTTATAAATCTAGAGTCTACATCTAGATTTTAGACCTTAACCTAGACGTCATTTTACATGTAATCTAATTTTACAAAACATGTAAATATACAGTTCAAATTCTAAAATCCAAAAATTCATATCTTTGTTCTAGGGAGCCTGCATCCTAAATCTATGTCGAGATCTAGAATAGACTAAAATCTTTGTCTTGAGACTGGAAACCATTCTATTCTTGGGAAATAAATTTTAATGAGTTTAAATTTATCTATATCTAAACTTAGATTTTCGAAATCACGATCCGTAATTGTAAGAATGATTTTCTTCTTAGATCAGCAAGCAAAACTTTAAGCATTTTTTGCCCCAATTCACCATTATTTGTGGAATTAGCAAGAATTTTCTCAGAAATAAAGCATGGTGAGCATATTTTAAAATCTACATCTAAGGTCCTAATGAGTCAGGAGAATTTAGGCTCTAAAGTCCCACGAACGAATCAGCATCAAGCATTCGGCCATTGACTTGACAGAACGAGTGAGAAGCCAAGGGAAGAAATTCATTTAATAAAATGGATAGATATCGTGCGCATATTTTTTTTTTTTTTTTCGTGAAAGTGATAATGATTTTTAAGTTTCTAAACCTTAAGATATTGTGGGGCGAATCTAAGGACTCGCAATCTTTTTAGCCCAACAACAAGGACAAATAAAGAAAATCACTCTCTAAAAATACAGTTTCTCTCTCTCTCTCTCTCTCTCTCTCTCTCTCTCTCTCTCTCTCTCTCTCTCTCTCTCTCTCTCTCTCTCTCTCTCTCTCTCTCTCTCTCTCTCTCTCTCTCTGCATATATATATATATATAAAACATGTGTGTATATAAATATAATATATATATATATATATATATATATAGAGAGAGAGAGAGATCTATATTATACATATTTATACTATACATATACATCATATCATAATATAATATAATTATAGCATAACATTAAGATCTTAACCTGAAGCGTGTAATAGATCATCAGATTTTGTGGGCCGCCAATAAAATCCCCCAAAAATATGGAAGAACTACTCTAGATCACGCGATTTTAAGTGGGCATATTTTTAAATCGCAAAGTTGCTTTCTGGATTTGAAAAACGACATTTCAAAACCCTATATAAACCCTACTAAGCATGGGAGACAAACCATTGAGCTAGGTAGACATTTTAATAAGGCGTACAAATCTGTGTCTGTTTTTAATATGAACGAATACAACGTTTGCTTTGATTTTGAGAGAAAATAACTTGGACTGTAGAAACTAGATTTAGAAGGTTAGCCTATTCTCAATTTGAATATTATATTTAGATTTAGATGTCTAGAGTGATCAGGACCTAAATCTAAATTAAATCCAAATATCTAGATCGTGATCTAAATATCTAGGCTAGACTGCCCATCAATGTAAACATAAAGGCTTAATCTATCTAGATCTAAAATCTAATCTAGGTCTAGGCTCGATTTGAATCTGGTAGACTGTACCTATCGATGTAAAAGTAAAGACTGTTAATTTGATCCAGGTAGAATGGCTTGATCAAATTATTCTCGGTGAGATCTAAATATAGATCTAGGTATCTAGGCTAGCAAGAAATAGATATAGAATATATTAACTAAAATTTAATCTCGGTGACACCTGAATTTCTAGAGCTAGGGCCGAGATATTTAAAACGACTAGACTCAAATCAGAAGGTTAACACCTACATCTAGATAGTTCAAGATTTTACTTTTAGAGTTAGAATAAGCTTCATTTTCATGTAGATCTAGGTCTAAACCTCCGCGCGGCAAAGAATTTCTGCAAGTCAATGCACTTTTATGCATTTCACGCGAAAATTCACAGATTTCTAATAAGCGATGAAATGGATCTAAAAACAGATTGGGAAAGTATAAAATACGTCGATTTCCTTTACTCCGAAAGGAATTAAGTTCTATTAATTTTGTGTTTAGAATAAAAATATCGGGATATCTAGATTCTACGTATGAGCCATCTGAATACTGTTAGTAAAAGTAGATATATCAAGACCATTTTTAAGCCTATTTAATTCACACACGCACCCCAGCTCCGGAAAATTAACACCAAGGTTCCGTTTGTAGAACGGGGTTTTCAGCTTGTAATTATAAATATATAAATAGAGAACTTTAAAGAGATCAGATAGCGCAGAGATAGAGCACAGCCAGAAAATTTTAGAGAAAGAAAGAGATATGGACATAGATAGATAGATAGATAGATAGATAGACAGCTTGAGAGAGAGAAAGAGAGAGAGAGAGAGAGAGAGAGAGAGAGAGAGAGAGAGAGAGAGAGAGAGAGAGAGAGAGAGAGAGAGAGAGAGAGAGAGAGAGAGAGAGAGAGAGAGAGAGAGAGAGAGAAAGAGGTGGAGATGGAGAAAGATGAAAAGTAAGAAAAAACAAGAGAAAGATTCAAGATGAACTTAAGGGACACACAACCAAAAGTCAACGGAGCTCAATCCCAATTTGCCTTGTCTACAGACCTGTAGTTAAAAGGCGCTATGGTTACTTCAGAATCCGCCCAAGATGTCACGTAGCCGACCTTGGCAAAATCTTTCCAAATCCAGGGATAGCCGTCAACAGGTTTGGCGCCTCTATGGTGACGCCTCGACTCCGGTAACTCAGTCTCGTGGCGCCCTGGAGAACCATGGAGAAACAGAAACAGGTTCAGGATTTGGGCCGCTTGTGTAAACACTTGGTTTTGAAAGTGCAGCATTTGGGCTCAACGCATTTCAAAGATCACTGAAGTACTTACCGGTGAGGATCGGAAAAAGCGCAGCTGGTGTACCATCCCCCATGATGTTGTAGCCCTCCAGCTCGATCCCTCCGAGTCGGTTCACGAGGTACTCTCTGGAGGACTTCATGCGGCGCAGCCAGGACATCCTGGACATAGAGTCGAAGCCCAGCATGAGGACAGACAGGCCGCTCAGCCCGTTAGCATTGGGCTTCGTGTCTCGTAGCCGCGACCACACGGCTTCGTTCCCCGGAGACACGCCCATGAGGATATCGGTGTAGTCGTAGACGGAATTAACCGGCGGCCCGACAGCGGCTCTGGGTCTTCCCCTCACTTCAGCAGCAGGCGCTTCAGGTGGTACTCGAGGCGTAGGTTTCGCGAGGCGGTTCAGCAGACGACACTCAACTTTGAAGAAATCCGAGACGAGCTTCGTGCCGCTGGAAAAGTTGTGTATCGTCTTTCCCCATTGCACAACGTTATCGTCCTTTGGCCGGCGAAGAAGCGGGGATACGTCGCACGAGAACTGCCCAACGCTGGCGAGGGCCTCCTTTGAGTAAACCAGCGTCCCGTTCTGGACGTGAACCCACTCTGAAGTCGCGAAAGGGCACTTAATGGCCCGTTGGTTCCGCACAAAGGACATCATTAGGGGATCGTCCAGTTGAAGAGGGGGCAGGACGCACTTTTGTGGTGGAGGAGAGGGAGAGGGAGAAGGAGGGTCAACCGACTTAGCTGTAGAGAGTTTGGAAGGCAACTCAATCTCGGTGATGGCACGCAGATTTTGAGAGTGGAGGAAATCATCGGAATTTCTGCTGAACAGGAAAACAGTGCGTTCGTAAAGACCAGGGAAGACGAGCAGACTAACCAGAGAGATTAACAGCGTCAACAGCAAAACTTTAGGCATGGACAGGCGCCTGTACAGAGAAGGACGGAACATGTAAAACAAAGTCATCGTGCTGGATGTGTCATTTACTTCGCACTTAACTAATGAAACAAAATGAGCAAACCGACATGTACGTCTGAAGTCAGATGACCAAAAAGAAAGCTAAAGGTGAAAATAGGACGTGAGGTGGGAGTGGAGGCTATAAATCGAATCAGATGCTTAAAATGAAGGAATTTTAATACCAAGAGGAAACTTTTCAATCTATGGCATGCAACATAGTCTGTATTATTATTATTATTGCGGAATAAACGGGATTGGATATACCCAAAGTTGTTGCTGAGTGTCTGTGTAGATAGAGTGAATGGTAGGAGTAGAACAGGTCAGCTTCATACACAACTCAATTAAACTCTTAAAAATACAAAAGTATTCAAGACTTGAAAATCAAATGTTGACGCTGACCGTGATTTGAAGCTATAATCTCCCTCGAATTCTGTTTATGGGAGGTTCTGAGAAGCACGAAACAAAGAGAATATTTCGAGATGGTGAGCACGTAGTCACGGGAATATCGCCGCTGCTTTCGTGTTTGTTTTCTTCGCGTCACATTGTGTAATCGGATATGGATTTTGCTGCGCGTTCGTGATATCAGAGAGAAACGCAGTCGAGCCAGAAGTTGTGCTTGATAGCAGGAATCTTTTTTTAAATTCCAAGGAAGAAAACCGGTTGGTGACAGGTATTAAAACCTTGAGGAGATTGATGAATATCGCACTAGAATCTCACTCTGTTGAGAACGAGGTATGCGACTTAGAGCTATGGAAACTCCAATCTGTTTACAGACATCCAGCGTATTGAGACCTTGTCTTGGTCGTCATTTGACACGGAAGACATCCACTCTACATACTGTGTCCTAAATCATTGTCGTTGTAGCCTCTGAAAGCCGCAGCTATTCAGTCGTTAAAATAATTGGCAGCAATTTACTTTGCACAACAAAATGAAATAATGATCAAAACTTAGAGTCCATTGTAATCTCCTTTTCTCTCGACATTTGGCATATGCACAGCACACAACAAATTCTTTGAAACTGTGTTCTGTGTATCACTCAATCAATAGACCCTGTGAGACAGCCAAACCTTGTAAAAGTGCTTCAGAAGGTTCTTTTAAACAGATAATGCATCCGGTTATCTGAAAATGAAAAAAAAATTATAACAATGATAAAAATAATAGAAGCAGCAGCAGCAATAGTAGTAGTAGTAGTAGTAGTAGTAGTAGTAGTAGTAGTAGTAGTAGTAGTAGTAGTAGTAGTAGTAGTAGTAGTAGTAGTAGTAGTAGTAGTAGTAGTAGTAGTAGTAGTGGTGGTGGTGGTGGTTGTAGTAGTAGTAGTAGTAGTAGTAGTAGTAGTAGTAGTAGTAGTAGTAGTAGTAGTAGTAGTAGTAATAGAAGCAGCAGCAGCAGCAGCAGTAGTAGTAGTAGTAGTAGTAGTAGTAGTAGTAGTAGTAGTAGTAGTAGTAGTAGTAGTAGTAGTAGTAGTAGTAGTAGTGGTGGTGGTGGTGGTGGTGGTGGTGGTGGTAGTAGTAGTAGTAGTAGTAGTAGTAGTAGTAGTAGTAGTAGTAGTAGTAGTAGTAGTAGTAGTAGTAGTAGTAGTAATAGAAGCAGCAGCAGCAGCAGCAGCAGCAGCAGTAGTAGTAGTAGTAGTAGTAGTAATAGTAATAGTAGTAGTAGTAGTAGTAGTAGTAGTAGTAGTAGTAGTAGTAGTAAGAGCTAAAGTTTTTCGTAGTTCTCAGCACTGGTTTGGATAAGACTTTATGTGAAATTGATTGAAATTATTGTCATCGTGGGATTAGAACTATCGATTTAAAGATGCTGTTTTTAATCAATCCATTCGCGCCCTCCCCCCCCCCCCTCCCCCCCACACACACACAACTACACCTGCGCATTTTATCCCTTTCTCTTTCTCATTATCTATCTGCCTTTTTCTTCCTCTGCTTCTGTCTCTTGCATTCCAATTCTCGACCTTTCATTGTCTTTTTTACTATTTTTTTCCCTTAATTTTCAGCTGTTTAGTACAATTATTTATCTATTTGTTCCTTCACTATTTTGCAGTGATAGATATGAGATAACACCTACAGAGTGTTGAAACCCAACTGGGATCAGATTATTATCTAGCCTCAGGTTTCAGAGATTACTTTGATTGAAATTTACCTAATACTTATAATTATAATTATCTTCAGTGACTCAATCTTTTAGCAGTGTCGAAACTCAAGTTTAATGTATGAACGAATGTCGTCAAATTCATTAACCTGAATGTCAAAGTGAGAAGCAACTTGAGCAGAAATAAAAAAAAAAATGTTGTAATCGGTAAAGCTAGAAGAGAATCAGAGGCAGAGATAAACCGATAAAAATCAATAAGCAATTCTCAGGATTTAACACCCGGGTCATAAAAAGCAAGTGGCAAACACAGTTTATGCGATATGAAGAGGAATGGAAAAAAGTGAGTAAAAGCAATAGAAAATCGAGAAAAAACAGAATTGGGAAATAAGTGTAGAACGCAAGGGAAACGAGAGGGGGGGGGGGGGATAGAAAGAGATAAAAGACGAGAGATAGATAGAGAGAGAGAGAAAAAGAAAGAGAGAGAGAGAGAGAGAGAGAGAGAGAGAGAGAGAGAGAGAGAGAGAGAGAGAGAGAGAGAGAGAGAGAGAGAGAGAGAGAGAGAGAGAGAGACAGACAGACAGACAGACAGACAGACAGACAGAGTAGGGCGGGGAGGGAGAGAGAGAGTGAGAAAGTGATTGAGAGAGAACAAGAGAAAGAAACATAGAGAGAGAAAAAGAGAGAAAAGGAAGGGGTGGGATGGGGGAAGTTACTATGGGACAAATGGAGATATGAGTAAATATTTGAACTAAAATAAAAGGAGTGATTGTGAGAGAACAAGAGAAAGATATAGAGAGAGAAAAAGAGAGAGAAGTGGCGGGGGAGGAGGGGATGGAGGTAGGGGAAGTTACTCAAGGAAAAATGGAGATATGGGTAAATATTTGAACTAAAATAAAGCACTTAAAGGTCTCACGGTAGTTTATTGTTTTGTACTTTACGGACTCTGTTTTTCTCTTTGATACCCCTTTAGGACCTGAAAACAACCAGGTTAAATTGGATCTATAATAAAATATATAATATAATATATTATTATGATTATGATTATGATTATGATTATTATTATTATTATTATTATTATTATTATTATTATTATTATTATTATTATTATTATTATTATTATCATTATAATTATCATTATCATTATCATTATCATTATCATTATCATTATTATTATTATTATTATGATTATGATTATGATTATGATTGTGATTACTATTACTATTACTATTACTATTATTATTATTATTATTATTATTATTATTATTATTATTATTATTATTATTATTATTATTATTATTATTATTATTATTATTATTATTATTATTATTATTATTATTATTATTATTATTATTATTATTATTATTATTATTATTATTATTATTACTACTACTACTACTATTATTATTATTATTATTATTATTACTACTACTACTACTACTACTACTACTACTACTACTATTATTATTATTATTATTATTATTATTATTATTATTATTATTATTATAAAGAACAAAGGATAAAAAGTGCACTTGTTATAGATCAATCCAGAAACACTTTATACAAATTTGATTTGCATTTTGTACTCCAGGTCAATACATATAATTTGTTTTTTAACTCTTTATAATCTCTCATTAGGGACATTCAAACCAGTTTAAAAACCGACAGATTTATGAATAAATCCGATTCAATATTTCACAAAATCCTTTTCGATTCCATTTCTCATCCAAACACTAGATGGCAAGAATTATTATTTTAGCAGGCTGAAAATATATTAAAATCTTGTGTTGGCTTCAGCCCCATTAATTTCGGAGCAAAAACTTTAAAAAAAATTTATCACTGCAAAAAAAAAAAAAAAAAAAGAGAGAAACAAGCCGTGAAACTGACTAACTCTGTAGACCTAAGAGACATAATTATTCAAATAAATTGCGGACACAAAACTGGATTTTAAATCACTCAGTCTCGTTCTACAAAATCAGATTTTTAATTACTTGAATAAAAACTGGCGCAATTTCTGTTCTAGAGGAGTATGAAAATATAAAGTATATAATTAAAGATAACTATAACTTTGTTTATATAGACTTGTTTCTAGCTGACTTCTAGAATGAAGCTCCTATAGATTAAAAAAAATCTGGCGTTAAGCGCAGCCGAAACAGTTCGCTCTCTTCATTTCGTTGGGAAACATAAATGCGGTTTGACACAATTATTAAAAACATAACTTCAACGGGCGTAAGCTTCTTATCTAAGCCTTTGCGGTTGGAAAACGCATCCTCCGTGCAATAAATCATCAGCATAAAGTTGAGCTCGGGTCAAGTAATTTTACACATTCATGATACAAAACGTTGCAATGAAACCGGCTAGTAATGCTAGGATAAGACGTTCAAGTGAAAATGACCGCAAATTGTTTGTCATTGTCCATGGGATCAGAACCATCGGTTAATAGATGCCTTGGCACCCATGGCCTTGCCAATCAAAGAGCATATATATATATATATATATATATATATATATATATATATATATATATATATATATATATATTATATAGCTTATCAACAAGCCACTACGCTCCTTTCATTACTACTACTACTACTACTACTACTACTACTACTACTACTACTACTACTACTACTACTACTACTACTACTACTACTACTACTACTACCACTACCACTACCCCTACCCCTACCCCTACCCCTACCCCTACCCCTACCCCTACCCCTACCACTACCACTACCACTACCACTACCACTACCACTACCACTACTACTACTACTGCTACTACTGCTACTACTACTACTACTACTACTACTACTACTACTACTACTACTACTACTACTACTACTACTACTACTACTACTACTACTGCTACTACTACTACTACTATACAACTCATTTTTCTTAATGGAAATTAAATTTCGCTCAAAAGCGGTTTTAAGAAATGGAAATGAAAACACCATGTGCATACTAGTGTAGCAAAGTTCTTTAAGGGTTGGTAAAGCAAACTTGGAGAGAGCTTGAGGGAAAAGAATCCATTTCTCACAGACAGATTGAAACAGGAAGATAGGAAAACTAGCATCGAGGAGTACAAATCGAGGTTTCTTTATAAAGTATATAACTATATCGAAACCACTCACATACTGACACACTTACCGATATAATCTCTCCATTTGAAAATAAGGCAGGTGAATCGTAACAAAAAATAATCCCACATGCAGGAAACTAATATTTTCGACTCAAAACCTCAAATATTCGCAGTACTTCAGCACTGATCTGGGAAATAAAAAAAATCCCACCTCACAAAGGAGAAATAAAATAAGCTCTGACATGTATCGAACTCGTGTTCTAAACCAACTGCTTTCAAACTGAAACTCGCGACTACAGGAAACGCAAATTCAGAGTATAAACAAACAAACAAACAAACAAAAAAACAACAACAACAAAAAAACAACAAAGAAATCAAGCTCATACTCACAACACGTGCTTTACGTCTACTCAAATCAAGGCTGAAATAAATGTACGAATTTCTTTTGTTAGCCAAAAAATAAATAAATAAATAAATAAATAATAAAAAAATACAAAGACAGTAAGTTTTCGCTGATTCTTCTGATGAATTGTTTTTGACAGGGATGAAAGTTTAACAATAAATAAATTCACGACTATTACTACCACGAATACTGCTGCTACTACGACTACTACTACTACTACTACTACTACTACTACTACTACTACTACTACTACTACTACTACTACTACTACTACAACTACTACTACTACTACTGCTACTACTACTACTACCACTAATACTACTACTACTACTACTACTACTACTACTACTACTACTACTACTACTACTACTACTACTACTACTACTACTACTACTACTACTACCACTACTACTACTACTACTACTACTACTACTACTACTACTACTACTACTACTACTACTACTACTACTACTACCTCTACTACTACTACTACTACTACTACTACTACTACTACTACTACTACTACTACTACTACTACTACTACTACTACTACTACTACTACTACTACTACTATCAATACTAGTGCTAGTCTTGCTGCTGCTATCTGCTACTTTTACTACAACTAAGTCTGCCTCTCACTCCCTTAACCTTTCAGTCCACGCGAGCTCATCTTATTTGAAACACTTTAACCTTCAACAAACTTCCATTTTATACACCAGCTTTATAGAATAAACGAACAGAAATGAATGCGTGCACTGTGAACAAATACGAGCCTTGCATTATTCAAACCACATCGGGACAAGAATTATCTCGGAAGACAAAAGATCTTTTTAGATGGAAAAAATCCAAACAGTTCCATCTGTCGAGGGAATCTTCCCGACCCGCGACAACTTGACTGCTTGATTGTCTTCTCCTGCATATATAATAATAGCTGAGATTTTGCTTTAGTTTTTCCCCCATCCCAATGTTTCCCGAACTCAGCGGAGATCAATACTGCCATCACTGCTGTCTTTAGATACTTGACTGCAGGCTGGAGAAAACGTGGATTTCTATTAACAAGAAAATGGAAAAACTGTGCAGCTGTACCATTTATTTCCGTACCGATGTAGCCGTTCTTAAAATCTATATTCCGAACATATCTGAAATCATTATAGTGTGGACGAATTTTATCAAACAACAAAGAATGCAAAGGGAGTTAATTCAAAAACTTATTTTTCTTAATGGAAACCAAATTTATCTAAAAAACGATTTTCAGAAATAAAAATTAAAAGGCGCTATGTGCATATAAGTTATGCATTGTACGCAATTATTTTTCACTGTCTATATATATATATATAAGTTGGAATAATTGATAAGAGTGCTCAGCTGTGGGAGCATTTCATAGATATAGAAGATCTTACCTTAAATTCTCTTCATACCACACTCGTGTTTCAAGCGGAGGACAAAGGTGTCATACCCGAAGAGAGCGGAGGACAGGCGACATCTTTGTCCTCCGCTTGAAACACAAGTGTAGTATGAAGAGAATTTAAGATAAGATCTTCTATATCTATATCTATATATATATATATATATATATATATATATATATATATGAGAAAGAAAGATGCTGCTCATCTTATGTGAAACAAATTGAAACATCAGACGTCTTTATATCGATAAAACTGCCTCTTTAACACAAGCCAGCAAAATTACATGGAAACTCAATTTCCTCGACCAGTGGAAACATGGAATTCATGTAAAAGTCGAGTGTACCCACTCGGCCCGGAGAATTTGCAAGTTTCTCCATCATTGTTTTAATCTACGGGCGGAAAACGTTCTCTGGTCAGTAACAAAAATCATTTAAAAAGTTGGTGACGGAGGCATGCAATGTGCTGGAAAAAAATAAAAGGACGAATTGCAATTAAAGTTGTGAGTGTGAAGATACAGAAAATTGAAGATAAGAAACGTAGAAATTGATTGGGCAATTGCATGCTCCAGCCCGTCGTAAACAAAAGCTTTTGATCCTTTTATGAAAGCTTGTCAAAAAAGCCCCGCCAAGGGATGATTTATTTTGTCTCATCTTTTTATGGTGTGAAGTTCTAATTATTGATCATTATACCTTTAGATCATAAAGCAAATATTAATGTTCACAGCCAACGAGATACCAGGACTATATACCTTTGGTTTTTTAAGCGTAGACTTCGGTATTTTCTTTTTTAAAAAAAGGTGTGCTATTGTGTGTCTCTGTCTTCGTAACTGTTTTTACAGCTTCTCAATCGATCAAGTAAGCAATCAATGAATCAATCAACTGATAAAACCAGTGAAACATTCGAGAAGCAATCAACAAATGAATCGATAACCGATCAATTTTGCCATACCGTGAGTATTGTCCATTACTCTCACTCATAAATGCGCGTCAGCCGTAGACCAAAAGAAGAAAAATGACATAAAATTTTAGAATCAATAACTTTTCCGAACTTAGCTTTCAAGAAATTTATACGTTTCAGTTACACATTTATTGAAAAGGAAAAAAAATCAAGAAAGAAAGAGAGAAAAGAAGAAAGAAAGAAAACCTCTCATTATCCATATGGACCACAGACCTAGCTGCACCATGATCTCCAAAATCGATAAAGAATCAAATCTGTCAGGGCGTCGCCTTTCTTTAATCATTGCCTTGGGCATTGACAGCTCACGGCCGCTCTCAGAATGAGGCCTTTGATGTACTGCGTCTAAATTATTTACCATTCCTTTAGTCTCCCCATCTCTCTCTCTCTCTCTCTCTCTCTCTCTCTCTCTCTCTCTCTCTCTCTCTCTCTCTCTCTCTATCTATCTATCTATCTATCTATCTGTCTCTCCGTCTCTGTGTCTCTCTCTCTCTAGCTCCGCCACTTTTTCACTCTTTCTCTCTCTCTCTCTATCTATCTATCCATATTTCTATCTATCTATCTGTCTATCTATCTATCTATCTATCTCTTCGTCTCTGTCTTTCTTTCCCTAGCTTCGCCACTTTTTCTCTTTTTCTCTCTCTAGCTCCCCCCCCCCCCTTTTCTCTCTCTCTCTCTCTCTCTCTCTCTCTCCCTCTCTTTCTCTCTTTCTCTCTCTAGCTTCCCTTTTTCTCGCTCTCTCTCTCATATTATTTCTTTTCTCCTCATCACTCTTTTTCCTTGTATTTTCTCTCTTTCTATGCCTTCCGTCCTTGTTACCTTCTCTCTCTCCTTCCATGAATCCTTCCCCCTCTCTAATGCCCTTCAGTCCCTTTCTCTCTCTCTCTCTCTCTCTCTCTCTCTCTCTCTCTCTCTCCCACTCTCTCTCTCCTCTGATCTATCTCATTCTCTCTTCTTCACTCTCTCTCCGTCTATCTTTCCCACCTTCTCTTTATATCTCTCTCTCTCTCCTCTTTTTTTCTCCCTAACAGCTTTTCCTTCTATTTCTTCTTACCTCTCCTCTCTCTCTCTCTCTCTCTCTCTCTCTCTCTCTCTCTCTCTCTCTCTCTCTCTTCTTGCCCGCAAAACTCCCCCTCTCATGTTACACGTCTTTGATACTGCATCATTGCAAAAAGGCTGAGCATCTATATTTCATGTCAAAGCACAATATCCCTGATTTACACAACGCTATCAAATTACCCATTTCACATCGACGTTGCACAACTAAAGTACTCTCAATTCATATATTTTATTTCCCGATCTACACGACACGCGATTTTGTACACGTCACATATACAGGTATTTTAATTAAAAAAAAAACAACCAATATCTTCTTTCTTCAGTTTCTAAGTCGTGAAAATTTCATGAAAAAAAATGAAATTATCAGAATCATTTAGAAGAAAAAAGAAACACAGATGTTTCCTTTTTTGTTCCTTTGAAAAAAAAAATATAAGAACTTTAACTTATCTACTTTTAAATCACAGTTTCCCAGATTAGGCCCATTTGGATTGATTCCGCGTTATTCTTGGATTAAAGAAGAGAAAACAAAAGTTTTGGCATGCATAGCCGGTAGATCGCACATTAACAGTTACTGTGATGTGGATGTCAAACTTACTCTAAGTAATACTACTACTACTACTACTACTACTACTACTACTACTACTACTACTACTACTACTACTACTACTACTACTACTACTACTACTACTACTACTACTACTACTACTACTACTACTACTACTACTACTACCACTATTACCACTACTACTACTACTACTACTACTACTACTACTACTACTACTACTACTACTACTACTACTACTACTACTACTACTACTACTACTACTACTACTACAACTATTTCTTATACTCCTTAACCAGGAGTCAAGTCCCTGTAGAATTTCACAACTTTTACACAGATTGAAAAGGCTCTTAAATTTACCTGGATTTAATTTCGTGGCAATGAATAATTTAGGCGATTTTACGTTCAAAACTACTTCCTCATAGTTTCTATGCTAAAATGTCAATGTGTGGGTGAGGTGGGATGTGAAAAGAAAAAGGGGGGTGGGGGGGAGGGGGGCATACTAGATTGGTAATAGTGGTATACTGTTATAGTAAGAAATACCTAGTTTTCTTGTATCTGAAGTATAGGATTTGTTTTTCACAGCGATGTGCTGCCATTGATACACTGAGGGAAGAGACAGACAGACAGACAGACAGACAGACAGACAGAGATATGATGGGAGTTACAAAGCGTAGGAGGGATAATTGCTCGGAGAAATTTCACACACGCCTGGATAGAGACAAAAGAATAAGATAGATACAGGCAGATAAAATGGGATAAACCAACAGAGAAGGAGAGAAAGGGAATGATGGAGAGAAAGAGAGAGAGTACTAGAGTACGAGAGGAGTAGAAATGATAAAAAGGCAGATAGAGAAAAAAAAAAGAAATGAGACAGGGAGAGAAGATATATATATATATATATATATATATATATATATATATATATATATATTTATATACAGAGAGACAGACAGACAGACAGACAGACAGACAGACAGACAGACAGACAGACACATAGAGAAACTAAACAGCCCTTCAACACGGATCCTTCAGCGCAAAATGTTACCCAATAAAGTTTCCTTTTTTCATTTCTGCTTTTTTTTTCTTTTTAGCTTTTTTTGCTGTAGGATCTATTCAAAGAGATGAATATTTATAAAACAGACACGATAAAACTGAAGCATAAGCGTTTTTGCTGAAACGTACAGCATTTTTTGCATGGAGCACATTTATGTCTTACTGCTAAAGCTTTGTCTACAGGAAACTTGTTGGTCGTTTGGTGTAATTCAGAAAGAGATAGATAGATAGATAGATAGATAGATAGATAGAGAGAGAGAGAGAGAGAGAGAGAGAGAGAGAGAGAGAGAGGGAGAGGGGGGATGCTAAGAGATAAAAATAGAAGGGTTAAAGATAACTATGGAAGATAAAGGGAGA
>JAWDGP010001377.1:387500-397500 GCA_033675545.1 Elysia crispata
GTGCCTATCAGTTTTACCATCTCAAGATAGTGCCTATCAGTTTTACCATCTCAAGATGGTGCCTATTAGTTTTACCATCTCAAAATAGTGCTTATCAGTTTTACCATCTCAAGATGGTGCCTATCAGTTTTACTATCTCAAGATAGTGCCTATCAGTTTTACTATCTCAAGATGTATGCTATCAGTTTTACCATCTCAAGATGGTGCCTATCAGTTTTACCATCTCAAGATAGTGCCTATCAGTTTTACTATCTCAAGATGTATGCTATCAGTTTTACCATCTCAAGAAAGTGCCTATCAGTTTTACCATCTCAAGGTGGTGCCTATCAGTTTTACTATCTCAAGATAGTGCCTATCAGTTTTACCATCTCAAGAAGGTGCCTATCAGTTTTACCATCTCAAGATGGTGCCTATCAGTTTTACCATCTCAAGATGGTGCCTATCAGTTTTACTATCTCAAGATGTATGCTATCAGTTTTACCATCTCAAGATAGTGCCTCTCAGTTTTACCATCTCAAGATGGTGCCTATATGTTTTACCATCTCAAAATAGTGCTTATCAGTTTTACCATCTCAAGATGGTGCCTATCAGTTTTACCATCTCAAGATAGTGCCTATCAGTTTTACTATCTCAAGATGTATGCTATCAGTTTTACCATCTCAAGATAGTGCCTATCAGTTTTACCATCTCAAGATGGTGCCTATCAGTTTTACTATCTCAAGATAGTGCCTATCAGTTTCACCATCTCAAGATGGTGCCTATCAGTTTTACTATCTGAAGATAGTGCCTATCAGTTTTACCATCTCAAGATAGTGCCTATCAGTTTTACCATCTCAAGATGGTGCCTATCAGTTTTACCATCTCAAGATGGTGCCTATCAGTTTTACCATCTCAAAATAGTGCTTATCAGTTTTACCATCTCAAGATGGTGCCTATCAGTTTTACCATCTCAAGATAGTGCCTATCAGTTTTACTATCTCAAGATGTATGCTATCAGTTTTACCATCTCAAGATAGTGCCTATCAGTTTTACCATCTCAAGATTGTGCCTATCAGTTTTACTATCTCAAGATAGTGCCTATCAGTTTTACTACCTCAAGATGGAGCCTATCAGTTTTACCATCCCAAGATGGTGCCTATCAGTTTTCCATCCCAAGATGGTGCCTATCAGTTTTACCATTTCAAGATGGTGCCTATCAGTTTTACCATCTCAAGATGGTGCCTATCAGTTTTACCATCCCAAGATGGTGCCTATCAGTTTTACCATCTCAAGATAGTGCCTATCAGTTTTACCATCTCAAGATGGTGCCTATCAGTTTTACCATCTCAAGATGGTGCCTATCAGTTTTACCATCTCAAGATGGTGCCTATCAGTTTTACCATCTCAAAATAGTGCCTATCAGTTTTACCATCTCAAGATGGTGCCTATCAGTTTTACCATCTCAAGATAGTGCCTATCAGTTTTACTATCTCAAGATGTATGCTATCAGTTTTACCATCTCAAGATGGTGCCTATCAGTTTTACTATCTCAAGATAGTGCCTATCAGTTTTACTATCTCAAGATGTATGCTATCAGTTTTACCATCTCAAGATAGTGCCTATAAGTTTTACCATCTCAAGATGGTGCCTATCAGTTTTACTATCTCAAGATAGTGCCTATCTGTTTTACCATCTCAAGAAGGTGCCTATCAGTTTTACCATCTCAAGATCGTGCCTATCAGTTTTACCATCTCAAGATAGGGCTTATCAGTTTTACCATCTCAAGATGTATGCTATCAGTTTTACCATCTCAAGATAGTGCCTATCAGTTTTACTATCTCAAGATGTATGCTATCAGTTTTACCATCTCAAGATAGTGCCTATCAGTTTCACCATCTCAAGATGGTGCCTATCAGTTTTACTATCTCAAGATAGTGCCTATCAGTTTTACTATCTCAATATAGTGCCTATCAGTTTTACTACCTCAAGATGGAGCCTATCAGTTTTACCATCCCAAGATGGTGCCTATCAGTTTTACCATCCCAAGATGGTGCCTATCAGTTTTACCATTTCAAGATGATGCCTATCAGTTTTACCATCTCAAGATGGTGCCTATCAGTTTTACCATCCCAAGATGGTGCCTATCAGTTTTACCATCTCAAGATAGTGCCTATCAGTTTTACCATCTCAAGATGGTGCCTATCAGTTTTACCATCTCAAGATAGTGCCTATCAGTTTTACCATCTCAAGATGGTGCCTATCAGTTTTACCATCTCAAGATGGTGCCTATTAGTTTTACCATCTCAAAATAGTGCTTATCAGTTTTACCATCTCAAGATGGTGCCTATCAGTTTTACTATCTCAAGATAGTGCCTATCAGTTTTACTATCTCAAGATGTATGCTATCAGTTTTACCATCTCAAGATGGTGCCTATCAGTTTTACCATCTCAAGATAGTGCCTATCAGTTTTACTATCTCAAGATGTATGCTATCAGTTTTACCATCTCAAGAAAGTGCCTATCAGTTTTACCATCTCAAGGTGGTGCCTATCAGTTTTACTATCTCAAGATAGTGCCTATCAGTTTTACCATCTCAAGAAGGTGCCTATCAGTTTTACCATCCCAAGATGGTGCCTATCAGTTTTACCATCTCAAGATAGTGCCTATCAGTTTTACCATCTCAAGATGGTGCCTATCAGTTTTACCATCTCAAGATGGTGCCTATCAGTTTTACCATCTCAAGATGGTGCCTATCAGTTTTACCATCTCAAGATAGTGCCTATCAGTTTTACCATCTCAAGATGGTGCCTATCAGTTTTACCATCTCAAGATAGTGCCTATCAGTTTTACTATCTCAAGATGTATGCTATCAGTTTTACCATCTCAAGATGGTGCCTATCAGTTTTACTATCTCAAGATAGTGCCTATCAGTTTTACTATCTCAAGATGTATGCTATCAGTTTTACCATCTCAAGATAGTGCCTATAAGTTTTACCATCTCAAGATGGTGCCTATCAGTTTTACTATCTCAAGATAGTGCCTATCTGTTTTACCATCTCAAGAAGGTGCCTATCAGTTTTACCATCTCAAGATGGTGCCTATCAGTTTTACCATCTCAAGATAGTGCTTATCAGTTTTACCATCTCAAGATGTATGCTATCAGTTTTACCATCTCAAGATAGTGCCTATCAGTTTTACTATCTCAAGATGTATGCTATCAGTTTTACCATCTCAAGATAGTGCCTATCAGTTTCACCATCTCAAGATGGTGCCTATCAGTTTTACTATCTCAAGATAGTGCCTATCAGTTTTACCATCTCAAGATAGTGCCTATCAGTTTTACCATCTCAAGATGGTGCCTATCAGTTTTACCATCTCAAGATGGTGCCTATCAGTTTTACTATCTCAAGATAGTGCCTATCTGTTTTACCATCTCAAGAAGGTGCCTATCAGTTTTACCATCTCAAGATGGTGCCTATCAGTTTTACCATCTCAAGATAGTGCTTATCAGTTTTACCATCTCAAGATGTATGCTATCAGTTTTACCATCTCAAGATAGTGCCTATCAGTTTTACTATCTCAAGATGTATGCTATCAGTGTTACCATCTCAAGATAGTGCCTATCAGTTTCACCATCTCAAGATGGTGCCTATCAGTTTTACTATCTCAAGATAGTGCCTATCAGTTTTACCATCTCAAGATAGTGCCTATCAGTTTTACCATCTCAAGATGGTGCCTATCAGTTTTACCATCTCAAGATGGTGCCTATCAGTTTTACCATCTCAAAATAGTGCTTATCAGTTTTACCATCTCAAGATGGTGCCTATCAGTTTTACCATCTCAAGATAGTGCCTATCAGTTTTACTATCTCAAGATGTATGCTATCAGTTTTACCATCTCAAGATAGTGCCTATCAGTTTTACCATCTGAAGATGGTGCCTATCAGTTTTACCATCTCAAGATAGTGCCTATCAGTTTTACTATCTCAAAATGGTGCCTATCAGTTTTACCATCTCAAGATCCTAACTCCCACAACCGTTTCTAAAGCTGGCTTAGACGTATAAATGGATTACGGTTGAGCAATATTCTTTTCTCGAAACATGGCTTTTAGATTGGGTTAAGCTTATTTTACAAGTCAAACAGTTATGGACAATCTAAAATGGCTGTGCACGATGATATATAATAATATATTAAGAAGATAAATAAAGACCAAACTACTAGAAAGATAGAGCTTAAATCCAAACTTATAAATTGAGGGTTACCATTGTTAAAAAATAAGTCATTAAGTTATAGGAGACATGCCACCGTCTTAAACAAAAAGATACAGTGTCTTTATTCAAGAACATTATCCACCTGGATGAAAGACCTGTTATCTTTTACTATAAGCAATGGGTCGGTTGTTGTTGTTTTGTGGTTGTTTTTGATTTGTTGTTTTTTTTTAATTAGTTTTGTGTTTTTGTTTTGTTTTAGTTTTTTTGCTTTGTTTTGTTATTTCAGCAATAACCTTTCATGAAGGGTCACAAGGATCTATGTATATGTAACATTTTTTAAATAAGTATAAAGACCCTCATTTGAGAACCTACTAGTACTAATGGAAAATTTTGATCAAAGTACACGTAGGTCTGTGTGACTTACCCATCATTCTTCGGACATAAAATTTAAGATTGAATATTATCTGGAAAAAATTATGATATCTAGATCAAGATCAAGTTTGGCATGCAAAGAATTGAGAAGGGAAACAATAGCTATACTTCAATTATGCAATTTCGAATCTACGTCTAGGTTGAGTTATCATTTTTTTTTTTTGAGATAGACCTATAGCTAGATAGAGCTATGTATAATTCCGTGCAGGATCATAATTGAGTCACATCAGAGAAACAAATTATTTGAACAGGAAATCAAAGATCGTTCTGTAGACAATTTTATCCTTGGGTTGTACTTGGTCGTTTTACAAAGTCTTACAATTCACTGCATTGGTTTATTCAAAACCGAGAGGATAATTATATATATATATATATATATATATATATATATATATATATATATATACATATATATATATATATATATGACAACAGTAATAAGTTTTTAGTATAAAAAGACAAAATATTAATTCCGGTCAAATGATAGGTTAATAAAAATGACTTTGGACTTTTTTTTACGCTTCTGTTAATAATGAGCAAAATGTTTTATATCGATGGTTACTAACTGTATCGTATAAAGATACGTCGTTAAATTTATGCGAGCGTTACAATAAAACAAATTATTGCATAGGGGCATTTAAATTTTGTTTCCGTTGGCGTAATTTGGAATATATCTGAAGATTATTAAACTTGTATTACTCTTTTCCTTTTTTTGTTTACTTAAAATAGTTTGGGAAGCTTTATACGTGCACAGATTTTCTCTATAATTACATTTTTTTACGTGTTTTCAGAAGCTCAGTTTATTAGTGGATTTAAAAAAATGAACGAAAGTGGGGAGAGTGCTGTAATTATAACGTAAGAATTTATTTCAGACAAGACTCCTCTAAATGGAATTTACATCTTCTTTTTTTTTATTGTACTGGGAAAACTTAATGAATATAACTGGAGCATATCAGTAAAGGACTTTTATAAGGAAAAGAAAATGAAAAGAAAAAAAGAATAAGGCGGAGATGAAATACATGTCACGTCACCACTGAAGGTCGCTCTGTTTCTAGTTTTCCTATCATTCCGTGCTGTTCGAAAAGTCTTGCCTGTTTTCAAAATTCGTTTCAAGGAGCTTGCCAAGGAAATAACGCATAGTTTAGTGTATTTTTCTTATCTTTCTTTCTTCTTTTTTTTTTTTTAAATTCTCTCCTATGTGCCTGATATTTTTACTTTTGACTGACCTGGTTGGTTATATTGGTAGTGGGCATATAAGAGGCATTCTCACTGTTTGTTACTGGGCTTGCCTGACCAACTGATAATTAGGGCCAGACGGCTGGACTAATCCGCGAACCTCAGGCTGTAACACACTGACCAGCAGTCCTAACTCAACCATGAAAACACTGGTGCATTGTTCGAGAGAGTATGTATTGGAGCTTGAAGTATTTGCATGCCTTTGTAAGTAGATTCAGTTTCGGTTGAATTGGTTTGGTTGGTTGATTCTGATCCTTGTAATTGTGATCTCTAGGCTGTTAACTAACCCTTTAGAGGAGCAACTGCGTGCGCGTAATAGTAGAATACAGCTGCTGATTTGTCAGCCTCGGCCAAAGGGTTGTAACCTCTACTCGTAACGTCACAGAGACTGGTTACAACTATAGGCCCTCTTCGAGCCTTAGGATAAGGCTGACCCCGCCGCAGGATAGCCCAAGCCCAAGGTAGCCCAAGGTTCGAACTCCGGATCGCCGTACTTTCGGTCTAGCGCTCTACCAACTGAGCTTTCTAGCACCTGAAAACAAGAAGAGCGCTTAATGTTTTGAACTGACGTACTCGTGCTTAGTCCTCAGTCAGTGGCGCAGTGTATTCTGCCACTTAATCGTTCAGTAGATCTAAAAAAATAATTAAATGTCTCTGGACCTCATTATGTTGGCTAGATTTAAGTGCTGTGATTAATGAAGAATGTTAACTTTTAAAAAGGAGAGAGATGATCTTTACGTAAGTTCCCCTTAACAACGCTGAGTTACTAGTGTTGTTAATGTAATTTTTGTTTTGTTTATGGTCCCTCAACACCAACATTGTCCGTTCAAGATAGCTCCAACATCAAGTCAATTTTTTTTTTAATATCAAATACAGAAACAAAAAAAACCCAAAACAAAACAAAAAACAAACTCAAAACATCTTTGGCTTGGAACAATCTTCTCTCTAATTGCAACGTATCGAAATATAAATCAAAATCAGAAGGTAAGCCCTGGCCGGTGGTGAATTAGTGGTAATAAAGTCTGAAAACTTGCGCACTCAGGTTGTTTAGACCTGCAGTGACATCACGCTACTCTTCCTTTTAAGTAGAGCCAGCCGTGACGTCACGCTTTTCTTCCTATTGTGTAGAACCAGCGGTAGCGTCATGCTTTTCTGTTTAGAACCAGTAGTAACGCCACGCTTTTCTTCCTATTGTGTAGAACCAGCAGTGACGTGGCATTTTTCTTCCTATTGTTTAGAACCAGCATTGACCTCAAACTTTTCTGTCTCTTGTTTAGAACCAGCAATGACATCACCCCTTCCTCCTTATCGTTGAGAACCAGCAGTGACGTCAAGCTTTTCTCCCTATTGAGCCAGACGCGAGCATTTGGTCCACTTAATTATTTACATTCCAGTCCCGAGAGAGACTCGCAACATACAACAATACAGGCCAACTATACGACTCTCGACAATGAGTTTCCTTGTGTGTGTGTTTTGTTTTGTTTTGTTTTTTTGCTTAGCTAGTAAGGTTAATTCCAAGTTCGGTCTTTCGCATGGTCTACGCACTACTTTTGCAACAAGAACTGTCTGTTAAAGAAAAAAAAAATATCCGCCTTTACAACCATAGGCGTTGGTCGTTTTTTTGTTTTTTTTTTACACAAGATGATTTACTAAAAGATTTGAATTAATTGATATTGTGGTATCAAAGTTTTCAACCGCATGCAATAGCAGGCCAACACCGTCAGAACATTGATTTCTTACAAAGATTGTTGTTGTTGTAAATTAGGGATCTAAACTCGCCCACTCCAAGTCTAGAGTTCAAATCCTGGCTGTGTTTGGTTAGCGTGACCCTAACGCTGAATGATCCGTTCGGTAGTGCTAGCTGTTCCTTTAGAGTGAAGAAAGAAAGGAAAATTGATTGGTATCAATTTCTTGGCAATTCTTTTTAACGCGTTTTATCATGGATATAGCTGTATTTGATGTTGAAAGAAAATCTTTTTAACTACAATTCAAAATTATTCTATAGCAAAGTTTGTCGGAAATATCCAAATTTATCAAGAATTAATAAAGTGTAAAGTCTTGGTTCCATCCATAATACACAGGCTTTTTTTCCCTCAATGCTTTACTTCAAACCCGTAAGCAATTAAGGTAAAAATTCATTCATCGCATTAATTATTAATAACTTTTTTTTTTTGCTTCATCTTGGCATCAACATTTGATTTGTTATTATGACTTTGCGCAGCATCTAACATTAAAACAAGAGCAAAAAAAAAAAAAAAACAACAACAGTCTGATATAACATAGATCTAAAAATGAAGAATGACATCAAGTAAAACTAAGAAAACGAACGAATTCTTATATTCATACACGGTAACTTTACTCTTTTTGATTAAAATAGAAAAAAAAAATGAAATAAAAAAAAATTGAAAAAAAAAAGCAATAAAGATTATCACCAAGGATACATAAAGCCTATATATGTTTGGTAAAATTGTAAATGAAACCAAATAAGGAAGCTTGAATGTCAAGTAAAGAGTAAAAAAAAAAAATCCTGTAAAGGTTAGAGAATGATGCTGCGGGCTTCCATGACGGAAAATAAATTATTTTTATTCCATCGATCGCGTCTTGCCGTGTCACCAAGAATGAATGACTTGGATGAAAACAGCGGAAATAAGGGCGACGTTAGACCGCAGGTGGTTTTGGGGGGAGGGGGCTGTGGGTGTGTGAGTGTGTGCGTGGGGGGAGGGCGTGGGGGATTGTAGAGGGGAAGCAATAAAAAAAAGAAAAGATGAAGAGAGAGAGAGAGAGAGAGAGAGAGAGAGAGAGAGAGAGAGAGAGAGAGAGAGAGAGAGAGAGACAGACAGACAGACAGAGAGAGAGAGAGAGAGAGAGAGAGAGAGAGAGAGAGAGAGAGAGAGAGAGAGAGAGAGAGAGAGAGAGAGAGAGAGAGAGAGAGAGAGAGAGAGAGAGAGTACAGAAAAATCAACCACAAACCTAGATCTTGCTCGAGACTGACAAATAAAACTAAAGACCCTAGATCTAGCTTGGTCTGTCTAGGCCTCTAACGTTGTTTGACTGTTTCCTTTATGTCTATATTAGAGATAGATAGATAGAAATATATATATATATATATATATATATATATATATATATATATATATATATATATATATATATATAGGATTTGAATTTGGGTGGGTATGCATCACCGTCTAGATCTCTTCGTGTCGTTTTATCTTTTAAAAATTCGGGACTTTAGATGTTTTAAACCTTTAAAAGGGCTTGGATCGGGCTGGATTGCCCACCCCTTAGATCTTTTTTTTCAAAACCTTAATCAAGGACAGTACAATCCTTATGGATTTACTTTCGCAGGTTAAAATTATATCTTAGATATTGTATTTCACAGTTTCCAGTTTTGTCTATGTCGGAAATCATTAAATTTGAAAAAAAAAGAGTAGAAATTTTGTTAATCTCAATTGGAAAAAAAATGGCTTTGTCCCATATACTCATGATATCTTTGGAAAAAATAAGGACTTTCTTTTGGATTTTTCTCCTATTCCAATGTTATAAATAAAGCATTGAGTTTTCACCCTCACACATCAACTTCATAGTTGTCAAGATAGAAATACTATTGTGATGTCTGTGTCTGAAAAAAAGAGCAAAAATGTTGCATCTACAGGTTGTAAATGTCTATCTGCATCCTCTCCATAGCAAACTAAATCATCAATAAGGGGCCCAGACTAGATAGAAGCAACGTAAAATTATACGATTAAAATGAAATACAAATTATTAAGATTTAGCGCTCTAAGGTAACATAATACGAAACATATTTTAGACATATGTTTCTTCATGTGTTTCGTTAGCAATGGCTTTCCGATGTTAGTTAAAGTCTGGGGTCGGGGGGGGGGGGGTTAACTTTCTTTTTTTCTTTTTTTTTTTTTTCTTTTTGTTTATTTTGATGGAGTGATTTATTTTGTGTATTTCAAGAAACATCTTTCGAATAACAAATAAGGATGTAATTAAAAAAAAAATAAATTATGAATTAAATAATGAATCAATCCAAAATAGAGAGTGAAGAGTTTCAGCCCTGAGCCTCCGCCTTAATTCTAGCCACCCTCAGGATCACCTACTCCTCTGACACCACATTGACGAAGTACCCTAGTCGC
>JAWDGP010001377.1:402500-430000 GCA_033675545.1 Elysia crispata
GTCGAACAGTGGAGAACGAGAAGAAGCAAAAATGAGGGCCAAAACTCAGCGAACCCTTAAAGAATGCTGCGGCCGATATGTAAGGCTGCCACCAGCGCTCCTCGTGTTCTTTGTAAACACAGTAACAACTTCTGCCCTTATCATATGCCTAGATTAACTTTATTCTTTCCTTGCATGCTCAATAATCAACAACAAATATTTTGGACTTGTTTCAAGGGACGTCATTTATCAACGCAAATGATCCCATCAAGATAATAAAGTGGCTTAGGCCTTGTCTATGTGGTTAACGTTAATGTTAACGTTGTCCTAACTGCTCTCCTCTCTCCTGATTGGATTATATTTGACCCTGGCAAAGTTCACAGTTAATAGTTCACTGAAATTCACCGGCTATTACATCTGTCTGATCTCATTTTCATCTATTTCATTGATTAAAAAATCGTTATTAATTCGTGGCATCATTTTTATGATCAGTGAAATTTTTTTGCGCATTCAGTGTGCGCTTTTGTCACATATCTCTTGATCTAGCTATATTCTATTTAACTAGATCTAGATCTAGAATCTAGTTTGTAAAATGGAACATTATTTGTAATTAGAACTAATTTTTGTGATGATCCTAGATTCTAGATCTAGATCTACGAGGGCATATTGATAAGTTTTGCCTCCAAGTCCATAACTTTGGAAATAATGAAGACAAACAAATGATACTTATACCAAATGAAAGGTCATTTTATTTAGCACCAGATGACATAACATTTTTCAACATAACCACCGTCCCGCTCGATACAGAGCCGCCACCGACGGACGACCTGTTGGATGCCGTCAGCGAAGAAGTCAGCAGTCTTGTCTCTGCACCAAGAAAGAACAGCATTCTTCACATCTTCGTCTGTCTCGTAACGGTTGCCCTTGAGGTAATCCTTGAGTTTTGGGAAAAGGAAGAAATCGCTCGGAGCAAGATCTGGGCTATAAGGCGGGTGCGGTAATGTCCGGCGGCCTAAACGATCTAAAGCCGTGCGAGTTTCCAAACTTGTGTGAGGGCGAGCGTTGTCGTGATGGATGATGGTGCTTCTCACGATCTTTTGGGACAGTGAGGGTGTGGTTCACACAGAATTTTTGGAACAAGGCAACACCGTGAATTCTACGAAATATGTGAACACACTGGAGAAACTGAAAGCGAGGTTGCAACGGGTAAGGAGTGAGAAAGTTTCCATCATCCATCACGACAACGCTCGCCCTCACAGAGGTTTGGAAACTCGCACGGCTTTAGATCGTTTAGGCCGCCGGACATTACCGCACCCGCCTTATAGCCCAGATCTTGCTCCGAGCGATTTCTTCCTTTTTCCAAAACTCAAGGATTACCTCAGGGGCAACCGTTACGAGGCAGACGAAGATGTGAAGAATGCTGTTCTTTCTTGGTGCAGATATAAGACTGCTGGGCTATAAGGCGGGTGCGGTAATGTGCGGAGGCCTAAACGATCTAAAGCCGTGCGAGTTTCCAAACTTGTGTGAGGGCGAGCGTTGTCGTGATGGATGATGGTGCTTCTCACGATCTTTTGAGACAGTGAGGGTGTGGTTCACACAGAATTTTTGGAACAAGGCAACACCGTGAATTCTACGAAATATGTGAACACACTGGAGAAACTAAAAGCGAGGTTGCGACGGGTAAGGAGTGAGAAAGTTTCCATCATCCATCACGACAACGCTCGCCCTCACACAAGTTTGGAAACTCGCACGGCTTTAGATCGTTTAGGCCTCCGGACATTACCGCACCCGCCTTATAGCCCAGATCTTGCTCCGAGCGATTTCTTCCTTTTTCCAAAACTCAAGGATTACCTCAAGGGCAACCGTTACGAGACAGACGAAGATGTGAAGAATGCTGTTCTTTCTTGGTATAGAGACAAGACTGCTGACTTCTTCGCTGACGGCATCCAACAGGTCGTCTGTCGGTGGCGGCTCTGTATCGAGCGGGACGGTGGTTATGTTGAAAAATGTTATGTCATCTGGTGCTAAATAAAATGACCTTTCATTTGGTGTAAGTATCATTTGTGTGTCTTCATTATTTCCAAAGTTATGGACTTGGAGGCAAAACTTATCAATATGCCCTCGTAGTTGTATAGGTGTAGATTAGATCTAGATCTAGAATCTAGATATTTTTTATTTTCTATAACTACCTCAAATCCTAGATTCTAGTGCCCGTATTCAGAAGAATTTAACGCTATCGTTAGGTTGTCGTTAACTGGCTAACGCATGCGTTAATTTAACGACTTATTCAGAAGGCACATTTTCGCTAACGACCGGTCGTTAGGTTATCGTTAGGGGGGACTTTTTAAAGAGAGCTAACGATCACGTTAACGATAGGTTCAGGCCTACCCTAAAATTTTTACGATCGCTTTAATGGACTTAGGTGACGAACACTTTCCAATCGTTTTGGTAACCAAGGAATTGTTTTTCTCTCCCAATATGGTGGCTTTGGGAGTGTTTGCAAGACACTTTTTTGTATTCTTTAAATATACTTTGTAATAAATCTAGATCTAGATTCTAGATTAGAAAAGAGTTGAATAAAATCTGATGCCTTTTTATTACTCAGCTACAATTAACGGAAAATAATGAAATGTGAGTGAATGGTAAAATAAAAAAAAAGGGATGGAAAGGAAAAAAATCTATCGACAAAACTATGAGTTCAGCTACTGAAGTCTTAGATCCACAAGAGTGATCTGAAATGTAGACTAGCTAGACTTAGACCTAGATTGAAAATTGGATCTTGTCAAGTGCAGTAACAAAAAAAAAAAAAAAGATTGCAAGTTAAATGTTTTGCGAAGATGATCTGCAAACACTACAGAATCTATGAATTTGAAAGTGGCGAATGATGAATAGACTAAACCTACATGTACGGTAGTTTAAGTTTAATCGTCGTCACATAAACCAGTAAGCCACGAAATAGAATCTCGTTACAAGATGGTATAAACTTATACAGAGAGAGAGAGAGAGAGAGAGAGAGAGAGAGAGAGAGAGAGAGAGAGAGAGAGAGAGAGAGAGAGAGAGAGAGATGTTAGCTTTATTCATTTATCAAGGGTGAGCAATTGCAATCAAACTCAAACTACTTGAAATGGAGTTGAATGCCTTTGCCGATTTTGTACAGTTGGAGACTCGTGCAGACTATGACTACAGTATTAATTTAATGAAATTCCTAGCTTTTCAACAACTCTCTCTCTCTCTCTCTCTCTCTCTCTCTCTCTCTCTCTCTCTCTCTCTCTCTCTCTCTCTTTTCATCTCGTTGTTCTCTCTAAATGTATCTACATATCACCAAAGTAAAGAGAAAAGAAAGTAAGAGAGACAGGAAGACGAACTTACTGACAGAGGGCAAGATACTAAGATAGTAAGGTTTTCTTTACAAATTCTCATTTTCCATTATTTATTAGCATATTGTGAGACTGATCTATGTATTAAAAATTGTCTCAAAATTCAACGCTGGCATTTTCCTAATTCAAATGGAAGTAGGCACATCCATGTACTTCTCTTTTCATAATTTCAGATTGAAATTATGAAAAGAGAAGTACATGGTTTATTTTGTGGTGATTCCACAAACCAGTTTTCAAAATGCATGAGTTCCACAGTTCTTGAGATTATATTCTTTTGATTTTCTCTGTTTGTTTCTTTTTTAAACCTCATTAACATCATTATTATTATTATTATTATTATTATTATTATTATTATTATTATTATTATTATTATTATTATTATTATTATTATTGTTATTATTATTATTATTATTATTATTTGCTCTTACTTTAAAAAAATGTTTTTACATATCAGCCCTGATATGTCCAGCTTCATAGAAAATAAAAATATTATCCCCAAAACCCATAACTTTTAAATTTATGCATTATAACAAAAAGTGAGCACAAAGAATTGAATTAAAAAAAAATAAGAGATTCAAAAAATAATTATAGTCAGATGTAATCATACATACATGTATATATTGCTCTCTTTTACTTTGGTAAACTGATTTTTTAAATGAACTTAATCATCAATCATTATTGAACTCATGAGATTTTGCCTTAGGCTTTCTTTTACAATTAGGACATTTTTTTTAAATCAAGCCCAATTGAAGCCATTATTTAAAAAAAATATTTCATTCTTTATTCACCAGGGTATTTCAGATTATTGCTTATTCAGAAAAAAAAAAACCCAAATGATTTTAGAAAATGAAATCTCTCGAAACAAAGCGATTTCAATATTGGACTTTGCAAATGGTACATAGAGTCAATCTTTTTTTTTCTTGGTGAAATTTAGGTAACCATAACGTTTTATTTATCAAGAAATACAAAAGTATTACTTTTCTTTTGAAATGCATCACTTTGTTATGTTATTCAACTTTTTCAATCTGCAGTTTTCAATAAATAAAGAGTGGAGATCTTATTGTTTTCCTCCAGTACCTTCAACAAGTTACAGAGACAGAAAACAGGCAGCTCAACAAACTTATCAATAAATTTCATGTAGTAAAAATGAACTTTTTTCATTCCAATGTTCCAAATTGAAAAGTAATTTACAAGATTTACCCACTACATGTAGACTCCATATATATATATATAATATAAGCAAATATAATTTTGCAGAAGTGTAAAAATTCGTTTTCTTGAATTCTTTTAATGAATAATTGTCCTCAAAGAAAAAAAAAAATAAGAATAAGAATAATTGAAGACTTAAAATAAGCCAGTCAATGGAGTGCACCATTTAGAAAAGTCTGTTTAGAAAAGACGTTAAAAAGACCAACTGCATAATCAAATTTGCTGAAGTGAGCAGTGATATTTTAAAAAGACATTGAATTAAGCAAATCACATCTGTGATAGAAAGTGAATATTGCTGAAATTGAACATGCTGATCTCAAATCATAAGTTGCTCATTTTTTCATTCAGATTATAACAAATATATATAAAAACTAACAAATCATGTAAGAGGTAGAGAAGTCATTTAGTAATGGCTAAAAGTTTCAGTCATTATTGAACTAATGAAATTTTGCCTTAGGCTTTCTTTTAGAATTAGGACATTTTCTTAAATCAAGACCAATTGAAGTCATTATTTAAAAAAATAAATTATTTCATTATTTTTTCACTTGGAAATTTAAGATTACTGCTTATTCAGGAAAAAAAAAACCCAAGTGATTTTAGAAAATCAAGTCTCGCAGAACAAAGCGATTTAAATATTGGACTTTACAAATGGTACATAGAGTGCTATTTCTTTTTTCTTGGTAAATTTTAGGTAACCATAATTTTTTATTTACCGAGAAATATTTTAGTATTACTTTTCTTATGGAATGCATCACTTTGTGATGTTATTCAACTTTTTCAATCAGCAGTTTTCAATAAATAAAGAGTGGAGATCTTATTGTTTTCCTCCAGTACCTTCAACAAGTTACAGAGACAGAAAACAGGCAGCTCAACAAACTTATCAATAAATTTCATGTAGTAAAAATGAACTTTTTTCATTCCAATGTTCCAAATTGAAAAGTAATTTACAAGATTTACCCACTACATGTAGACTCCATATATATATAATATAAGCAAATATAATTTTGCAGAAGTGTAAAAATTCGTTTTCTTGAATTCTTTTAATGAATAATTGTCCTCAAAGAAAAAAAAAAAATAAGAATAAGAATAATTGAAGACTTAAAATAAGCCAGTCAATGGAGTGCACCATTTAGAAAAGTCTGTTTAGAAAAGACGTTAAAAAGACCAACTGCATAATCAAATTTGCTGAAGTGAGCAGTGATATTTTAAAAAGACATTGAATTAAGCAAATCACATCTGTGATAGAAAGTGAATATTGCTGAAATTGAACATGCTGATCTCAAATCATATGTTGCTCATTTTTTCATTCAGATTATAACAAATATATATAAAAACTAACAAATCATGTAAGAGGTAGAGAAGTCATTTAGTAATGGCTAAAAGTTTCAGTCATTATTGAACTAATGAAATTTTGCCTTAGGCTTTCTTTTAGAATTAGGACATTTTCTTAAATCAAGACCAATTGAAGTCATTATTTAAAAAAATAAATTATTTCATTATTTTTTTCACTTGGAAATTTAAGATTACTGCTTATTCAGGAAAAAAAAAACCCAAGTGATTTTAGAAAATCAAGTCTCGCAGAACAAAGCGATTTAAATATTGGACTTTACAAATGGTACATAGAGTGCTATTTCTTTTTTCTTGGTAAATTTTAGGTAACCATAATTTTTTATTTACCGAGAAGTATTTTAGTATTACTTTTCTTATGGAATGCATCACTTTGTGATGTTATTCAACTTTTTCAATCAGCAGTTTTCAATAAATAAAGAGTGGAGATCTTATTGTTTTCCTCCAGTACCTTCAACAAGTTACAGAGACAGAAAACAGGCAGCTCAACAAACTTATCAATAAATTTCATGTAGTAAAAATGAACTTTTTTCATTCCAATGTTCCAAATTGAAAAGTAATTTACAAGATTTACCCACTACATGTAGACTCCATATATATATAATATAATATAAGCAAATATAATTTTGCAGAAGTGTAAAAATTCGTTTTCTTGAATTCTTTTAATGAATAATTGTCCTCAAAGAAAAAAAAAAAATAAGAATAAGAATAATTGAAGACTTAAAATAAGCCAGTCAATGGAGTGCACCATTTAGAAAAGTCTGTTTAGAAATGACGTTAAAAAGACCAACTGCATAATCAAATTTGCTGAAGTGAGCAGTGATATTTTAAAAAGACATTGAATTAAGCAAATCACATCTGTGATAGAAAGTGAATATTGCTGAAATTGAACATGCTGATCTCAAATCATATGTTGCTCATTTTTTCATTCAGATTATAACAAATATATATAAAAACTAACAAATCATGTAAGAGGTAGAGAAGTCATTTAGTAATGGCTAAAAGTTTCAGTCATTATTGAACTAATGAAATTTTGCCTTAGGCTTTCTTTTAGAATTAGGACATTTTCTTAAATCAAGACCAATTGAAGTCATTATTTAAAAAAATAAATTATTTCATTATTTTTTCACTTGGAAATTTAAGATTACTGCTTATTCAGGAAAAAAAAACCCAAGTGATTTTAGAAAATCAAGTCTCGCAGAACAAAGCGATTTAAATATTGGACTTTACAAATGGTACATAGAGTGCTATTTCTTTTTTCTTGGTAAATTTTAGGTAACCATAATTTTTTATTTACCGAGAAATATTTTAGTATTACTTTTCTTATGGAATGCATCACTTTGTGATGTTATTCAACTTTTTCAATCAGCAGTTTTCAATAAATAAAGAGTGGAGATCTTATTGTTTTCCTCCAGTACCTTTAACAATTTACAGAGACTTAAAACAGGCATTTCAAAAAATTTATCAATAAACTCCTTGCAGTAAAAATGAACTTTTTCATTCCAATATTCTAAATTGAAAATTAATTTATAAGATTTACCCACTACATGTAGATTATATGTATATAAGAGAATATCATTTTGCAGAAGTGCAAAATGTATTGTCTTAAATTATTTAAATGATTAATTATCCTAAAAAAAAATTTACTGAAGTGAGCAGTGATATTTTAAAAAGACATTGAATTAAGCAAATCAAAACTGTGATAGAAACCGAATATTGCTGAAATTGCACATGCTGATCTCAAATGATATGTTGCCGATTTTTTTTTTTCAGATTATAAAAAACAAATATATATATAAACTAACAATACATGTAAGAGAAAGAGAAGTCATTTAGTAATGGCTAAAAGTTTCTGTTCAAAGACTTGCTTATAAATAACTTCTTTCTATCCAGTTTTAAAAAGATTGTGTTTATTGTTCCTTCAACTTAACAAGCTGGCCACTAAACATTTCAAATATCATACTCCTCTACAAAAAGAACAAAAAGATTTATATATTTTTAAATGCACAGAGATTGAAAATCTGTGAACCATGTTGCACTTTTTGAAAATTTGATCAAGTTTCAAAATTGATTTCTCAAAGTATTGGTATATGGATAGCAAAAACGGGGGGGGAGGGGACCACAGACTTTAACTACGTATTTATACGTAGTTGCTGTTAAAAGAGTTGGTTAAAATTAAAGGAGGTCCATTGCAAGCACTTTTATGTAGTGCCTAAGATACTGTATTATTTCAGTATTATTTAATTTCATCTCAATTGAGCTATTCTTTATAATTCTATTTTTTTAATACAAACCAGGCGTAGAACACACATTTTACATCATTAATTTTTGTGAATAGTTGTTAAAAAGAGTAAATGTAAAAATTTCAAATAAAATAATGAGTATGTTATGCCCATCAGAGAGTATTTTATACCTAGAAATAGTAGAATGTTTTAACCTATGCTTTTCATTTATAATTATAATCATAATCTGTAAAGACTTTTCTAAATAAATTGGAAAATGAGAGTAACCAGGAAAAGAGCTATAATATACATAAAAAGGTAGTGAAACCAAGGGATGTTTATTTTTTAAATTCATCCTAATGTTAGCTGAATTAAGAGAAAGTATTGCTACATGTCCAAGTCTTCTTTTTTTTCTTTTTTTTTTTTTACACTTTTATAAGTAATATAACCATTTGCAGTAGCATCACTACCAATGGACATTAAGGCCTTTCCCATCTAAATCTTGAAAAAAAACTTGGCATGGGCTATAATGATTGGAAACATTTTACTCATATGAAATTGAACAAATAACGTAGTCTATGTGGTCTTTTTGGTTTTTTAGACTCAGTCAAAGAGTAATTATGCATAGGCCTCTTACTTTACCTTAATAAATTGTAATTTAGATCTAGATCTAGGTACAGACACAGGTTTGCTTTAAGGCCTGGATCTAGATCTAGATCTAGGCATAATCCTTATATAAATCGAATGAGAGATAACATGCTGGGAATTTAGTTAACTAAAGTTTTACTCTTGAACTCGATTCTGAACAGCAATTATTGTTCCACAACATCTTACAATGCATTGCATTGAGTTTCCAAAGTCTAGATTAACTGTAGGCATTGTTATGATTGTAGCTCTAAATAAGCTTAGATTTAAATCTAGATCTAGATCTAGCTCTTTGTTAGATCAGATGAGGGACACTATGTTAAAGCAAAGACTATATATATATTTTTTAAACATCAGTTTCTTCCTTGGGTTGCAGCTAGAACAAGAACCATTAATCTGCATAATGTTCCAAACAGTTTTTTCTATACATTAAACATCGTTGTCAAGCCCGATATGAAATGTAAACAAGGCAACAGCCTTAACTTCCGGGTGAAAAAAGACAATTTTTTGCAAAACACGCCAAAAGTAAATGATAAATTAATTATCTCGGTCATTATTTTAACGCTATCGTTAGACAAATGTTCTGAATACGGCGGTGTTTACGATGACGTTAAAAAATCTTCTGAATACATCGTAGATAACGCTATCGTTATAAAGACAGGTCGCTAATTTTACGTGTGCGTTAACTCCAAAATGTTTTGAATACGGGCATAGATCTAGGTCTAGATCTAGATTAGATCAAGATACATCCATATTCAAAATGAAATTCAATATTTTTCTTTTGAGTCGCAAACGTTTTTATATATTGACATCTTTATTTTTTCACTACAGCTGTATACATTGCCAACAAGTGTTGTTTGCACCTCTAGAAGCATCATGAGAGCCATTAGAGTCACCACCTTTGGAAGTATAGAGAATCTGAAGCTGGAGTCCAATGTCCCAGTTCCAGTCGTGGGGAAAAGAGAGGTAGGTTTCTATCTGCAACACAAGGATTGACCAAGCCATACAATAAATGTATAAACTCAGTCTATTTTGGTTACATGCTATATGGCACTATTTTGATATTATTGCAGATATCGGCCCAATTCACCCAAAGCTTTAAAATTGAATCGAAGTGAACTTGATATGCTGAACAGGAATATGAAAGTATTATTCATCGCAAATAAATATTTTTCAAGATATAAGCATTTTTGTGTTGCTTTATCCCATTTCACTACAAGTTTCTATTCCGTCGGGAAACATTCAGTTGTGAAGCTCGACTTGAGGTGGGCTGATATCTGTAATTTTACCACTATTTTTCTATTTGTATTAGAGACCATTTATTGGTCTAACATTTTATGTTTTGCTGACCTGTAGACACGAGGATGAGGATACATGAAAAAGTCCTTACATATATGAGTCAAATTTACTATTTAACACCATAATGATAATGAAAATGTGTCATAAAATGATAAGTAACAAAGGAAGAATTAGAGTAGAAACTTGAGCAGAATTCCTGTTATGAAGAGAAATTATTGCAGATCTTAGTCTTGCTAATGGATTTTTGTGTTGATAATGACAACTTTTGATGGGCTGCTAGTTTTTCTTTAGAAAAGAATCCTCTCTGTGATAAGAATGCAAAAGAAAGGGAAGGAACATAATGTTTTATAGCTCTCTACTTAACTGCTTCCAAAATTTAACTGGTTGAATACAGTCGGACCTGAGAGGACTTTCAGTTGAGTTGTTAAGAAAATTAGTTGTAGCCTTGGATCATGTAAGAGAGATGGTAGTGTTGAGTTATTAAAATTGTGGAAAAATCCACTGCTTCCTTATAAAATTGGTCAAAATATGTGGCCTGGAGAGCAGATTGGATGTATAATTTGAGGCATTGCTGATGGATTTTGATTAAATGAAAGAAAAACTTTTGTACCAGACAGATATCTTATTATATACAATTGAAATTATTGCAATTTTTCACTTCAGGTTCTTATTAAGGTGAACGCTGCTGGCGTCAATCCGGTGGATACTTACATCAGGAGTGGAACATTTTCTCTTCTCCCAGAGCTTCCCTACACACCTGGCTCTGATGCTTCTGGTGTTGTTGAGGAAGTTGGATCAGAGGTCACTAAATTTAAGGTATGCAGAAATGCAAATTAAAAAAAAAGACAGTATAAGATTCATATTATTTTAAGATTATATTTTTTTCCTATGGAAAAAAGCACGTTTAAGTACGACTTTGAGCTTGGTCACTTAATTCAAATGATGCCTGATTTTGTTCCGTAGTTGATTTTTAGATACAAGTTGACCCTTACAAGGTGATTCTAATACTGCATATCCACCAATACTTGTTCACCAACACAGAAGATGATTTCTGAAAAGCCCAGGACAAAGTTTTGTCACAACTGCGTATTTGACATTTTTTTTTAACTCGTGTTTATTCAATCTTAACTCAAGATAAACCAAAGGTAACAAAAAATTTATAAGGAGACAAACAAAAACAAAATTTTATAAAGGAAATAGTTAAAAAAAAATAGTAAGAATGCTTTAAGCTCATGCTTTTTGAAAAAGGAAGTAGCCCCTAAGAATCTAAGATGGCAGAGAATGAAGATGAGTGTTTCCTATAATACTTTCTTCTAAAGAAGAATCTGTAAGTTTATAGGGTATTTTTGCACATATGGGCCCTACTTTCTTTAAGCTTTAAAGTTGCAGTGGTTATATTGAATTTGAAGCTCTTAACACGTATATGAAGGTTTTATTTGTCACAAATAAACATTTCCAAGATATAATAAATTTTTGTGTTGGATATTCTAGTTCTATTTACCAATCTACATGTGCTTTTGTCTGCTTACCTAGCCTTTAGGCCTACCCACTGCAGTCCCAGTGCATGCACTCAATTCCCGGGCATCACTTTCTGATATTCTGAAAATGACACAGATCTAGATGAGGCTCAGTGACAGGGGTCTCATTTATCAAAATTAATTTCATTTAATAGTTACATACTTTATTACTTAGATAATTGCGACGATTTTCACTACTAAAAAAGCATTAATGTAGGCAAAAGAAACACTGAAAGACAAGGAATTGTTCAATGGAAGTTGGGCCGATATGTGCAAATTTACTGTTAAAGACCAGGCCTCATTAAAACAAAATTTCTGTGAATGCCTCCAGAAAGGAGACCGTGTATGTACTGTGAGATCAGTGAGTGGATCCTATGCAGAGTACGCAACTGCTGAGGACAAGTATGTGAACCATCTCTCTGATAAGCTCAGTTTTGCCCAGGGTGCTGCAATTGGTATTCCATACTACACAGCGGTGAAGGCTCTGCAAATAAGGTCTGTTTTAGAAATCGGGTAATTGATAGTGATCAATTTTGGAAATTAAAAGTTATTCTTAACCCCTCTTTGTACATCGCAAATTGTAGTCATTTTGATGAGCAGGTTATATCTGGACTCATGCGCTTTGTAAAATCCTCACTTTTCATAATTTCCCACTGGAAGCAATGAAATCATGAATTCCTCAAACACATCTGATTCTCTCTTTATTCCATTCTTATATCTACATTTTCATCTAACAAGTTCAAAGTTATGTTATGTTTTCTTAGAATAATCAGAGAAAGAAAATGTTCAACCTCTTAAGAAATTTGACAGATTGTGACTTTCGTCCCATTCGCAGATCTTAAATGTCAATCAAGTGCTCTACACAGCTGTTGTTATTCTTCAAACAAGCAAGCTCTACCTCTCCCTTTCACTGTGTAGAAACAATTTGACAGGTAGCCTAGCCTTTAATCTGTAGTCTCCAGAGAGAGACAGCCTCTCTCCTGCCCCACCTTACTTCCGAAGCACCCGGTGCCAGTTATCTGTCTATGCCTATGCTAGGTCTACCTGTCGCTAAGACTTCAAAAGGGCAGATTGCAAGCAAGATTTGCTGGTACACGTGTTCAAAAAATGGGTAATAATGACATCTGTCTAGGTCCACCCCATGCTTAATCATAAATGGGTGTGAAAAAAAAGCCAGTGGGACCTATCTCTTTATTGATGGTTAAGACGTCAGGTAGCTCAAAAGGTAGAATGTTGGGCTGACAATAGTGATCTCTGTGTTCAAGTCTGTTGGGTCCTCTAGTGGGATTAGGCCAGGCTCTGCCTTGACAGACATCCCTTGTCAAGGTTAAAGATTATTCAGGAAAACGCAACGTTCATTGTATTTGAACGTCGATTTTAAATTGACGTTAACCCTAGCTACAAAGAAATTTTTGACTGCGATGTAGACCTAGAGTCTAGATCGAGCATCAAGAGTTTGAGATCTGATAAGCACTAGGATTTGGAGACAAGGTTTTACATAAAACGAGTTGGGAATGACCGATTGGCTCGTTTGTAGGTATCTGTCTTCTGTCCAATATTTGAAATATTAAAGTAGTAATGAGGGAAATCACGCCAAATCGGGTATCCCCGTAATGTTCGGAATTGCTCAAAAGAAACCAAGAAAATAGGAAGTCTCTCTACGCCGTAAACATACTTCAAAATATTCATGAAAACTGTCCTAAACGCAAATCCAGGGCCTGAATGGTAAAAATAGAATTGTTCAAACTCAAAAAATTCCCCAAGAGTTGAATTTATCACAATGCAGATTTGTGTCAGTGTTGTTGTTGTATTTATTTTATTTTTTTTTTTATGTTTTTGCTAAGGGCAAAAGCCAGGCCTGGTGAGAGCTGCCTCATCCATGGAGCCAGCGGTGCTGTAAGTTAACCTCTTGTGTGTTCTATGTGATTTACCAAACCATGTGAAGTTTTGTTTCTCAAAAAAAAAAAATCCGCTACATTTTAAACTGAAGGCCTGTGTTGTGATATCCCACTGTCAAATATTTCCTTATGAGGCAGCTATTGAAACATTGATCATCACTTTCAGAATTATAGATTTACCAATAAGATATCATTTGTCATATCTATCTGGGACAAAAAGTTTTTGCATAATTAATGTGTAGAGTTACCTTTTACGACTGTTTAAAAATTTATTAACTGGTAGTTCTCCATCAAGAAATTTATGATTGGGAAGAAAAATAAAGGTAGATCAGTAAGTAAAGGTTAGTCTGAGTCAAGTCAATATCTTGAAGTAAGGATAAAATGTTGACTTGAGGCAAGAGTTGACTTCAACCATCACAAAGTGACAAAAATTTCTCTTTAATGTGGATTAACTTTAAGTGAAATCCCCTGCAATGTATTTCATTCTGAAGCTTGTTATAGATTTCAAAATATGAAGTGTGCTTGAAACCACTCTGATTTTTCTATTTCTTTTTTTTTTTTTTAAATGCGCTAAGGCAGACAGTTAAGAATAACCTGTGCGATAGTGAGCTAGCTCCGTGCGTTACATTCAGTTTTTTCACTTAAACATTGATAGACGAAATTCAATTGTGTCAATTTAGTAGAAAGTCTGCTCAGTGAGAGGCAATCTTTGTAAAAGCTTGTTTATCAAATGGCAAAAAAATTATATTTATATGAAAGTTATTTGTAAGATGATATATTTCAGTGCCCATATGTGATTAAGTCAATGTTTCATGTAATATCATTGAAGTAAAATATTTGAAGAACAATTTTAACAAATTCTTACTTTCACTGTTTCTACATTTGAAATTCACTGGTTTCAAATATCTGATTATATTTAAATTTGAAATTCACCGGTTTAAAATATCTTATTATATTTAAATTTGAATCATTTGGAACTCAATTGCAAATTTATTCATTTTTTTATTCACCAGGTGGGCATTGCAGCAATTCAGTTTGCCAAGGCAATAGGTTTATATGTTGTAGGGACAGCTGGAACCAAAGAGGGCATGGCTTTGGTGAAGAACACCGGAGCAGATCTGGTGTTTAACCACAAAGAGGAAGGATATATCAAGGCTGTACAGGTGATATTCTGGGATGTAACAGAAAATAAAATATTGAGAAAGTATCAATAACAATGGCGAAAACCTGTGAAGAAATGAAACTCAGAAAAGTAATAAGGAGTATACATTTTTTTACTTTCAAAAGTAATGTTCCATTTTTTTCCCCCTCTTTTTGGTTGTTTGTATCCTCTCCCTACAAATCACTCCCTCCCATTCACTTTCTTTCTTTCCTCTTTCTCTCTCTCTGTCTCTCTCTCTCTCTGTCTCTCTGTGTCTCTCTCTCTGTGTCTCTCTCTCTCTCTCTCTCTCTCTCTCTCTCTCTCTCTCTCTCTCTCCCTCCCTCATTCTCTCTTTTTTCTTCTCTGACTCTGTATTATTTAATTTTTTATCCTTCTCATGTCTCTTGTGTCGTAATTGAAGAAGTTAATAAAACACCTTAATGTATCTCTAGGTTCATGTAAATTTTTCTTTTCAAATAAAAGACTATCAGATTTTTTTATAATTTTGATAAAAACAAGATGGTGGTGGTGAGGCCCCAAAAATCGTATCCACACTCAAAAATAACTTTCAAATTGACTATCCTTTTTCTTTGTTTTTTTGTTTTTTTTTTTCTGCAGGCCGCCATAGTTGGAGCTGACATTATCTTGGAGATGCTGGCAAATGTCAATCTTCAAAAAGATCTGGACCTGGTTAACACGAGGGGCAGGATTGTGGTAATTCAGCTATGTTGCATTCAAACTCAGATGATAGGATCTCCTATAGTCCGTTTGTCTCTCTATACCCATTTTGATTTTTCCTTTAGCGTTGGAGATCAGCAGTGGTTTAATAGAATATCTCTCTTCAGTTACAAGCAGTTTGGTCACTTCTTTTAAGCTATGCCCTGCATGATGTCATTTCAAGATGAATTCGACTTCAAACTATCTTGAGAAAAATCATTTCAAACAACATTCCTGATTCTTAAGGACAATGTATTTTGATTGAAGAGCTTCTTTGGATCCTTTTCTGCCCTCACTGCATGACCATTTTGATGGTCAAATTAACTTAACAAACTCATGCTCGTTATTACATCTGTAAAGGGCATTTAAATGAATTAAATTGTCTTTCAGCTTTCATTGATACAAACATAAGCCTTGAATGTGAAAATCAACAGTCATTTTTTTCTAAATAGCAAATGGCATTTAGGATATTGCGATCAAGGGCTATTGTTTTCCTAACAAAAGAATTGCCAAGGATTTACAGATTTGCTTAAGTTTAAGATGTTAGGGTTTTTTTTTAATTATGTTTTTTCAAAAATACAAACTGTTTGAAAGCTGGTGACACACTTGAACTCTTTTTATCTCAGGCATTTTTGATGCTAAGAAAGCATAGCCTGTAAAGTGTTAACATGTATTTTGTTTTTGCGATGAAAAATAAAAAAGAAATTAAAGCTCTCCTGAATTTTCCATTGAAAATAGCTGGGTTTTCCCCTTTTTTATAACCATTTTTAATTCTTTAATGTGATTTTTTTTTTTTTAATTTCATCCATTCTTTCTCAGGTAATTGGGTGCCGTGGCTCAATAGAAATCAACCCCAGATCTACCATGGCGAAGGAGAGTTCTATCATGGGGGTCAACTTGATGACTGCAACAGATGTAAGATAATAACAATATTTGGATCTTTAAAATGTCAGTAATAGACATGGTGAAAATGTGTGGCCTTGACATAAAAATGGAAGAGGTTGTTGTGACAAATATGTTTTCAGCCAGAATCAAATGAGCGGCATGGTTAAATAAGAAACTATTTTAGAATGCAATGTAAAGGTAAGCAGATTCTAGCTAGGAATGAAAGGGAGAATACTTTGGATATCAATATGTTTGAGTATTAGTTTAAGACACTTATGTCATAAAGTTGAGGAGTAACCATTTGGAGTTAATCATTAACCCCTTGTTTGGATTTTTTTTTTAAATTGACCTGATCCCCTCTGGAGGTATGGCTTATAATTCAGGATACTCAAAAGTGAGTATGATTTATTGTTTAATTTATAGATTCAACTTTTCCCCAATAGAAGACGAAAATGTTTCTTTTAGACTTCTCATGTTTATGTTCTGTCAGCTTATTGTGAAGTTGGTTTTGTTGTTGTTGTTGTTGTATTAATCAAGAGATCACATAGCATTGCCAGTACAGTAAAGTTTTTTTTCAATTATATGGCTTTTTTTCTCATAGCAAATGTGTCAAAAATATTTCAGTTTTAATCCTAAGAGACTTATTTCAAAAGACGGCTGAAGAGTATTTTTGTTAAAAGAGTTTATCCAAAGGAGGCTATAAACACAGCTTGCTCATTGGAGCTTATTAACCTTACCAACTTCATTGCACAGAGAATATTATTTTTCCCAGAAAGAACATATTTTTTTATCGTACTTTCAGTCCTCACATAATTTTTAAATTAATCTGAGGTAATGGTCTGTTCTTCTACCTCTTGCTTTTCCCACAAAAAAAAAAGAGCGATGAGGAGAGTAAGGAGGGTTTTTGATGAAGAGGATGGTGAGTAATATATAGCTAAATAAATAAATATATTCGTGACAGGCTATATTAATAATTAAAAACCATTAACAGAATTCCATCATGTGTACATTTCAGGAGGATTTACAAGAAGCACACAGGGTGATAAAGGCTGGGATCGAAGAAGGTTGGGTTGAGCCCAAAGTTTCCACAACATATCCACTTGGAGAGGCAAAGACTGCACACCATGATGTCATAAACAATCAGGGGACCACGGGAAAGCTTGTTCTTGACACTACAAAATAGAGGCGCGAATCTTGAATTCTATATTTTTCAAGGCCTGGGAAGTGTCAAGATATTAAAATCTCTTAAAATTTTAAAATGCTGGAGTTGAGAAGTTTGTAACACAGTCGTACATCTCAACTTTGAGAGTTTTTTTCAATACTTTGGAACTGTAATTTAAAAAGATAAGGGTATGAAATTTTTAGCTCAAATTTTTTTGTGCCTTAGAAAAAATCATTGCAAGCACATGACTACTTTTTTTGTATTCATGACATCTTTGAATCTAATACATTTACAGTCTATCTATCAGGTGCAGTGCTCTTTAGTGTAGGCGATCATGACTTTCCACGCATCTCTATCCCTCGTTGCTTTCAGTGCTTCTGTCACTCTTCCTACTTTGAGCCACTTTGTTAGCCCATCCAACATTTACGGGCTACTGTCTTGATAATTAGCAACATTGCATAAGTTTTTGAATTACCATGCATTAGTGAATATCATTTGACTAATTTCAAATGATCAGGGATTAAAAATGAGATTTTTGTGGGGGGAAAAACAACAAAAGAACACAAAAACAAAACAAAAGGCAAATAAATGTTATCCTTATCTTTTATATGAAACTTGAATATGTGCCTTATAGCCACGATTTAAAATTTTGAACAGTTTTCAACATTTGAATTTGACAGCCGGATAAGAGACAAAAACTGATTTGCCTGTAGTTGTGTAGAATGATGATTGTTCTTATTTCTACTGTAACAATGTGTCACCTGTTTGAGACTTTAGCAATTCAGGAAAAGTTAAGTATCGTTTCTGTCCTGCTCTGCAATGCTTATTTTATAGCTTATTAGACCAAATTGTTGCTTTTTGGAATTTGCCTGCTTCAAGGATGTAAATTTCTATAAACTCAAGACGCATCAGCTTTTTTTATTTATTGTTTTTTTTTTTTATCAAAGTGAAAACTAAAATGATAAAGTTTTATCTCATGAATTCATTGTGTAAGATTTCTTTTCTGAAATGTTTTTGAATTAAATGATTTTTTTGGATACACAAATGTCATATTCGCCTTTTTTTTTCATTTTGAAATATTGTGGATTGATGAAATAACAAATTGACAAGGGGATTGGAAAAAAAATCAAAACAATGCAAAAACACTTTTTTCATTTAATCAAAGCCATATCATTTACATATTACTTTACCCCAAAAATAAGATCATCTGTTAAACTTTGAAACTGAATTTTTATAATATTGTCATGTTTGATTTTATGATGATCAAGTTGAACTGTTATGTCAAAAGGGTGCCATATTTTCCAAGACAGGGAAACATAGCTGTTTTTTTTTTTAAATAATTTCATTTGGAACAAATTGTTGGCTGTTGCCTAGGCCTAATGTCTTGAAATTAGGATTATTATTTTCTTTGTTATATACAACTTCAATGTTGTGAAATTGCTTTTTTAAAACTTCTTTTTATTTTTGAAGAATTGTGTTAACAAATTATGTTATCAAGGACATCGGCCAATATGGAGAGAAGACCGTGGGTGTTTTTTTTTGTTTTTTTTTTTTTAATGCCACTCAAGTTTTTCATTGTGATTGGTTATCTTTATGGATTGTTTATTGAATGAAATTTTTTCCCTTGATATTTGTTTTCCTTTTAAATACTCAGCATTAATTTGTTAATTGTTGATCATCCTTTGAGACTTCACTTGGATATTTATCGAGTTTATAAGATGGTATTATTTTTTATTGAAGATTCTTTGAAAATCAGCAGATTGGATAGCCAGGATAGATGTCTTGTAAGGTGCAGATTTTGTACAAACTTAGCATTCCTGTTTCTCCATTGTTTAGTTATAATTATTGCTATAATACTTTGAAAAAGTTTGTGTTTAGAAGCTGACATTATATGGTGAGTTTGGAGCTGCTTACAAATTTATTGCAGAAATGGTTAAAGTTTTATTCATTAGTTGGTTAGACCATTGATATTCAACCAGGTATAATAATTTTTTTAAGTATTGCCGGGAAATTATGACAATTATATTTTAATTTAAATCATATCAGGGAGATACCATTGGAAATAAACTTATGTTGCATTTTCAAACTTTACAGATTTTTCTTCGTTTTATTTTAAATACTTGTTTTGTTTTTGTTTTTGCCCAATGAAGATTTAAATTAAAATTGTGTAATTCCTGAAAAAGAGAAAAAGAAGAATTTATTGCAATGAAATGGAGATATTTGTGAAAATCTTTGCTGTGAGTGAAATGTATAGATCTTACGCACCACACACAGCTCGCTGGACAACATACACTGTGTGATATCACAGCTGGGGTCATACTGATACTAGGCCTATACTAAGATTAACAGGAGGGAACTGTGTGGAAAAACAATGCGAAAACTGCATCGTTTGTTCGTTTGTGATTGTATTGTAGCAATGCAGGTAAGACAAAATGTTCCGCATTTTTTTTTGCCATGAAAAATTTTTGTGCTTTGTACACTCAGATCTAGTTGTCGTTATTACAGGGGGAAGCGGTATCAATACTTATTGCAGAAATAAATTGAATGACGTTAATAAAGAAAAAAAACTGGGATTTTCAGATCTGTCATAGCATGGTTATCGCTATTCAAGGTGTTGTTAAATATGGGTTCCACTGTATAATAATTACAGTATGTTAAAACATTTTCTTATAATATTGACTTTGTAAAGCCAATGCATATAGCTCAAAGAATTGTTCTTCTTCTAAGCTCGGAGATGCCAAATTTGGAAATTCGGATTTTTTAAGAAGTCCAGATTTTGTCTGAGTTCAGGATGATCTCTGTCTAAAGCCAAATATGACTATCTTTCCCATATTTCTGGATTTATAATAAAGTGAAAAGTTGATGCATATAATTATTATTTCAATATCAAGCTAAGATTTGATCAGAATATTTCACAATAACAAAAAAAAAAAAGATTTTATCAGTAGTTGCACTTACTAAGTAACTAACACAATTTTGAGGCAATCCAGACCTTTAAAGGACAGCAAAGTACAACTGTCATCAGAAAAGAAAAAAAGAAGAAAGTTCATGAGTGCAAGATCGCCAGCACACAAATTTAGGCGAACCGTGGGACCTTGCCGGCAAATTTATTATTGTGATAATTAGTTAAATCATTTTTTTTTATGTTGAATTTGTACCCAAGATGCGATGACTGAATTCCTCCTGACTGAAACTTGCAAAAGACTTAGTGACTCAAAAATGATGTCGAGGGTTGGGTACTAGAGGAATCGAGTGAAAAACTGTTATTTCTGTACTTTCCAATCTAACCCTTTTGAAAAATGCCTGAAAACGCTCATTTTCAAACTATCTAGGAACAAATTGAATTGATGATGAGTGGTTAAAAAGTCTCCCATAATGTACTTGAATTATGCAAATCAGTTTAAGCTGCAGGTTTTTCTTATGTCGCAAATGAAGAATCAACGTTTTCGTCATGATAAATAACATCATCAAAATAATTTGATTGTTTTTTTTTTCCTTTCCTTTACAGTCCACTACTGGATAAAAGAGGCCTTTCAGTGTTTTCCTTCTTCACCTCTTCTTTAACCTTTTGCTAGCCAGAAGCAAAATTTGCCCTTACAATAATATTTCCTCAACTGGACTAAAGATTTCAAAATATACTTCATTTGGATTTTCTGGTAAAACTTGGCTGAACGCTCAACATGTCGCAATACGCTCTACTGTATCAGTACTATTACTCTGCCAAGTCCAATATTCAATGCATAATTTCTCCTTCTTTTTCGTCTGTTTAAAATTCTATAAATAGGCCTATTTAAGATCAATAACATTCTTAAAATAAGGGCAGGTAGCTTGTGCCAAATCTATTATTTGTTTCTGAAAAAGGCAAGTTTGACTATTTTTTATTAATTAAATTATTAAATCATCACTTTTAATGAGTTCTTGTTTGTCTTCAAGACGCAGAACTTAAATGATCACGAAAAAACAAAAAAGGTATTTATACATTATTTGTTTCCAATATTAAACATGAGACGGAAAACATCATCACTATTTTCAATTTTATTTCTTATTTGTATTTCCGCCAATGAAATTGCTTCCCCTTATCCCCACTGTTTCGAATTTATTAGAATTAAGATACTGCGAGATTTACAGACATATTGTAAATCGGTTTAAATGGTAGAAAGTAGGTGGTGTGAAAACACTTCCCGTAACAAATACTGACAATGGGGGAAAACCAGTACCATCTGTCTAGGAGGCCTGTTCATAGGTTACGTAACATTATTCAAATGGGCCATCATCTGGTTAGCTGACAGCCACCTGCGCGAGGTTTGAACAGTTGATACTTACATGCTTAGCAGCACACACTGTGCTTTCACTGGACTCTTCTGCCATTTTCTTATTCATTCATTCTTCCTTGGATTTTATTTCTTGTCTTATTCTTTGTTATTCGCCCTCGAATTGCACCTTTTTCTATTCTAGCAGATGCTTTCAAAGTGAAACATTCCAAGAATTCTTTTTTGTGCGTTGGTGTAGATTCTAAAAAGTTATTTTCCTCTAAATGTGTGCACGCTGATAGAGTGTGACCCGTGGCACCAAACTGCATACAATGTGGGCCTAATATAAATAGATATATTTATAGATTGATAAGCAATTATACATTTTAAGGTCATCTAAATATGCTTTAAATTTAATTAGCTTTTCCCTTTATGGTCACTGCGATATCACTTTATAGAGAGGGAGTGTGCTGAAGTGGGAGCCAAAATTTTTTAAAAGCCTTTTTTACTAAAATATCTGATACTCAAAGTGCCCTCAATACTTTAACCTTAAGTTTAATATTTCATTATATGATGTATCGGTGTCATTGTTAATTTCCTTATCTGTTTATTATTTAGGGGAAGAAAGTGCACTGTTATAAACTGTAAAAGCATCCCGAACTTTCTAGTGCTTCGCCCCCGAAACCACACCATGCATCTTCCTATCTAGAAGCTATAAATCGCGGAAAGCTAACAAATCCCTCCGACGACTTCCTCAATCTGGTCCTCCTAGGCTTTTATTTCTTCGTTACAGTCAATTTCAACCACTCGCAAAAGACTCGTTAAAATCTTGTCTACCTTCCCGGAGAAATTTTCACTGGATATTGATGTTTCGTGTCAAGCACTAAGCAGGCTAGCAAACATTTTCTTAAACGCAATGACTATATAGAGTGTCACTCTACATAGACTGATAGAGCTCTGCACACTATTCAGAGTAACAGCTGAGCTCTTCTGTGACAGAAACAAAAGACTACGAGACAAAGACCAGTTTTGCGCCACTCAGCGCCAGCCTCAACCTGCCACTGCCAGTAGCCTACTATCCATGCGAATGCACATCCAGCGAGAGTAGATTTACATCGAGAGCTAACGTTGCCATCTTAAAAGCTATTTAAAAAGTAAAAAGAGTAGATTCGAATAAATTTAGATTACCGTAGCTGAAAGTGAAGTTAAATGGAGCGTTTTGCCGTTGGGTCGCTTTTTGCGACTCTAGACAGCTTTGAACAGTTTCTACAGTTTAAATCTTACCAAAAAGAACAAGGGTTCTTTTTGTGAAGTCACTACTAAAGTAATATCATCCTCAATCTGTATAAAAGCCAAGAAACACTACGTTCCTTGATTTTGCCTCGACTAGACCTTCTTTAGTATGTTTATAAGAAACTATATGTACATGTAAAATATTACAGTGGTTGATCGAGATCAATGTTGGTAGTGAAAACTTTCATGAAAGATTAGAGCCAAATTAATGAAGCTTGGGTTTACAACATTAGATGGTACCGGTACTGTAAAGACTTACACAATGTTCTAATTCAATTTATGCAATGAATCGATTGAAATGTTAGATCATGTCTATGCAGGGCCTACGAAGACCTTGACTTCAGTACCAATCGATTGTCCTTTTTGTGATGTATCTTGTTTCTTTTATCATGTTTTGATCGGTATTAATGTGAAGAATAATGCTAATTTGTGTACTACTATGGTTTGAATGACAAATGTTAAGTTTTTATTTTGTAATTTAGTTCAATATAGGAGACATTCTGAATTTTTTGGTAAAAATAAAATTAATGCCATTTAATGCCTTCTTGACATGAAATTGAATATTTTTTTCTTTTAAACCCTCAGTGTCTAGATGACATAAACACTTGATGGATTTTGTGTTTTAAAATTTAATGAAATTATATAACTTTTGAGCTCTTCTTTGTGTGTCAAAATCATTTCTAATAATAAGGTTTATATTTTTGATAGTTTTATATTTTTACAGTAGTAATTAATATTCCATCATTAACCATGTAGCATATTATGAACATAATCAATAAACATAGACTGTGAAACCATATTCACTTTTTAATATTTTTTTTTATTTCTGTCTGGTCATGCTTGCTTGCTTTAAAAGTGGTGGCGGAATATTTAAACCAAACTTTAACATATAATTTCTTACTTAATTTCACGTTTAAAGTAACAAAAGTCTTTACTTTTCAACAAAGCAGTTGCTAAACAAAACGATACACTTCACTTGAATGGTTAAAACAGCTAAAGTTGGTTCATGGTATCTTAAGATTTGATACTTGGAAACTGATTCATTGGCTTTTCTCATCAACATAGTGATATCAAGGGCAATAACCTATGTTTAGAGTATTAAAAATCTCAGACTGTGACATCATTGTAGATCATCACCTAAGCATTACTTTTTCTTCTATTCAACTCAACTCAAAATATGCATTCACAAGCGGCAAATACATGTATATATGTAGTTTAGTTTAATGAAAAGAACGATAACTAAAAATAAAGGGCAATAACTCTGTCAATATTTTTGTGACGGGCAAGAAATTTATTTTGAGTAATGTTCACAAAAGGCCTAACAACTTTCCTTCTTTAAAGTATTTAAAATTATTTGTAAATAAGGAGTTACAGGCACTTAAATATTGGCCTACTGAGCCTCATATGCTCGATAGTTTTTGAGTTTCCTTACTTGGCAATGCACCATGTAAATTAAATTTAAAAATTGATATATTATCTGATTTTGAATTTGGAAATCTAACAACCATAGCCAAATTCTTATAGAAGGAGTCAGTAAAACACACTTTAAAAAACATAACGGTTATGAAAGTTTCACTTTCGTCACCTATTTACGTACATGTACAGTTGTACTGCATCGTACATACTAACCCAGCCAATTACAAATCTTCTTAGAGTGTTACTCTACATAGTGTCGCGGTGTATGTAGACTTACATGTATATTGTGTTTGGCTCTATGCAGAGTATGTAGAGTGTGACTCTAAATAGTGTCCGGCTCTATGTAGAGTGTGACTCTAAATAGTGTCCGGCTCTATGTAGAGTGTGACTCTGAATAGTGTCCGGCACTATGTAGAGTGTCACTCTAAATAGTGTCCGGCTCTATGTAGAGTGTGACTCTATATAAAGCTTTCTTAAAACGGTACTGCATCAAGCTATCCCGAAAATCAGAAGACAACACAGATCACAGCCAGAGGAAGATAATGAAGCTGTCTTCCTTGTCGGCAAGTCAGCTGTAATCCCAACATCACCAGCCAATGACAGCAATTACTCTTGAGGTCGATTATATTCACCAAATAAGTAAGTCTTTCTTAGATTATGGTGTTTAGGCGTCAATTAATCGCTTCAGCGCCCCCCTCCCCCCCCCCCACACACACACCTATATCTGTCTGTATCTCTTTCTCTCTATTTCTCTCTCTCTCTCTCTCTCTCTCTCTCTCTCTCTCTCTCTCTCTCTCTCTCTCTCTCATTCAGTCTGTCTCTCGCTCTAAGCCTCTACATATCAAGTTTGTCTTTGTTTCTTCTTTGAATATAAGTATATCTTTTTGTTTTTCACATTCTGTCATTCCTTGTTTTGCTCTTGACGTGTCACTCCAGTGCCGGTATTTAATGTACTGTATCACTGTGTTATCAAATCTCGAAGAGGTGTACATGTGCATCTGAGTTTCAATGTGTAAATATTTGAATGTATTAGAAGTTATGATGAGAAGGGAGGGAAAGTGTGTGTGTGTAAGAGAGACAGGGGGAGAGAGAGAGACAGAGTGAGAGAGAGAGAGAGAGAGAGAGAGAGGGGGGGAGGGAGAAGGTTTATAAGTTGGATTGAGCTAGAGAGATGAAAGAAAGAGGGACGGCCAGATATAGAGCGCACATGGCTAGCACCTATTATCATCTATCTAGCGCCGCCGCCCCCCCCCCTCCCCCCTCCCCCCTCCCCCCTTTTTTCCACACACATAGACCTCTGTCTGTCTTTATCTCTTTCGCCTACCCTCTCTCTCTCATTCATTATTTTATCTCTCGCTATAAGATTCTACTTACCTGCTATGTTTGTTTTTGTTCCTTGGTCGAATTCTACAAAATTATAATCTCTGTCTCTCTCTCATTCTCTCTTCATTTTCTTCTTCCGACTTGATACAATTAAATTTAAAAACTCTCCTCATTATCTGATGTACGTGTTCTTGGTGTGTCACTCCAGTGCCGGTATTTGATGTACCGTACGACTGTATTATTAAATCTCGAAAAGGTGTACATGTGCATCTGTGTTTCTAAGTATTTGAATGTATAGCCTACATGTACTTAGAAGTTATGTTGAAGAGGAAAGAAGGGAGAGGGAGAGAGAGAGAGAGAGAGAGAGAGAGAGAGAGAGAGAGAGAGAGAGAGAGAGAGAGACGGGGGTTAAGAGTCGGATTAAGCTAAAGGTGAGGGAGAGACAGAGAGAGAGAGAGAGAGAGAGAGAGAGAGAGAGAGAGAGAGAGAGAGAGAGAGACGGGGGTTAAGAGTCGGATTAAGCTAAAGGTGAGGGAGAGACACAGAGAGAGAGAGAGAGAGAGAGAGAGAGAGAGAGAGAGATGTCCTGGGATCTGGATATGATCGCAAATTGGAATGCTTGTCCTTAGATCTGCAGAATTTATACATTTAGATTTGAAGCCCACATCAACATATCTATAATAACATTTACTAAGATTTCAACTTCCTCATTGAAGCGTGTCTCCGTATTAGATTACTCAGGTCACATAGAGAGCGTTAAACTTCTCAAAACGCTCTCTCTCTATTTTTTTTTTTTTAAGCGTTCGATATGGAAAATTACTATGAATTATTTTTTTTTTAATTTTTGAACGGGTCATAGACTTTCAATTTTACTTCCACTAAGAACTATTGCTTGCTGAGAGCAGAATTAGTAATACCCCCCCCCCCCCTCCCCTCCTCTCTCCCTCCCTCTCTCTTTCTTTCTCCCTATGTCTGCCCCTCACTCTGTCTCCCTCTCAGTCTGTAGGTCTGTCCCTCTCTCAGCCTCTCTCTCTCTGTCCCCTCTCTCTGTCTCCCTCTCTCTCTCTCCCCTCTCCCTCTCTCCTCTCTCTCTCTCCCCCCTCTCTGTCCCCTCTCTCTCTCTCTCTGTCACCTCTCTGTCTCCCTCTCTCTCTCTCTATCCCCCCTCTCTCTCTCTCTCTGTCCCCTCTCTCTGTCTCCCTCTCTCTCTCACTCTCTCTCTGTCCCCTCTCTCTCTCCCCTCTCTCTGTCACCCTCTCTCTCTCTGTCAACTCTCTCTGTCCCCTCTCTCTGTCTCCCTCTCTCTCCCTCTCTCTGTCTCTCTCTCTCTCTCTCCCTATGTCTGCCCCTCTCTCTGTCTCCCCTCTCTCTGTCTCCCTCTCTCTCTCTCTCTCTGTCCCATCTCTCTCCCCTCTCTCTCTGTCTCCCTCCCTCTCTCTCTCTCTGTCCCCTCTCTTCTCTCTCTCTGTCCCCTCTCTCTCTCCCCTCTCTCTGTCTCCCTCCCTCTCTCTCTCTGTCCCCTCTCTCTCTCCCCTCTCTCTGTCTCCCTCTCTCTGTCTCCCTCTCTCTCTCTCTCTTTCTCTCTCACTATGTCTACCCCTCTCTCTGTCTCTCTCTCTCTCTCCCTATGTCTGCCCCTCTCTCTGTCTCTCTCTCTCTCTGTCTCTCCCTATGTCTGCCCCTCTCTCCCCTCTCTCTGTCTCTCTCTCTCTCTCTCTCTCTCTCCCTATGTCTGCCCCTCTCTCTGTCTCTCTCTCTCTCTCTCTCTCTCTCTCTCTCTCTCTCCCTATGTCTGCCCCTCAGCCTGTCTCTCTGTCTCT
>JAWDGP010001377.1:437500-460000 GCA_033675545.1 Elysia crispata
TTTCTCTGCATGTCTGTCTGTCTGTCTGTCTGTCTGTCTGTCTGTCTGTCTGTCTGTCTCTCTCTCTCTCTCTCTCTCTCTCTCTCTCTCTCTCTCTCTCTCTCTCTCTCTCTCTCTCTCTCTCTCTCTCTCCCCTCACTCTGTCCCCCTCTCTGCCTGTCTGTCCCTTTCTCTGCATGTCTGACTCTCTGTCTCTCTGTCTCTCTCTCCCCCTCTCTCTCTCTCTCCATCTCTCTCTCCTTATGTCTGCCCCACACTGTTTCCCTCTCTGCTTGTCTGTCCCTCTTTCTGCATATCTGTATCTCTCTCTCTCCCCCTCCCTCTCTTTCTCTCTTTCTCTCCCTATGTCTCCCTCTCTGCATGTCTGTATCTCCCTCTCTCTGTCTGTCTGTCTGTCTGTCTATCTGTCTATCTGTCTGTCTGTCTGTCTGTCTGTCTGTCTGTCTGTCTGTCTGTCTGTCTGTCTGTCTGTCTGTCTCTCTCTCTCTCTCTCTCTCTCTCTCTCTCTCTCTCTCTCTCTCTCTCTCTCTCTTCCTCTCGCTTCGTTTTATCTCACTTTCCGCCTGTACATTTCTCTCTATCTTTTTGTCTAATTTTACTCTACCATGTATATCGCTGTTATTGTGTTCGTTTTCGTTGGCCTGATAATTATTTTACATCCGAATTATTCATATCAACATAACGCAACGTAGTCTATCCGTGGCTTTTATTGTCTTTAAAGACAGAAAGCAAATAAAATTTGAATTTGCAATCAAGCGAAGAACAGTAAAGAAACACCATTCGATTGATGTAAAAATGTTATGCCCAAAACTCACTTGCCAATGTTAGGACGAGAAGCACAAAAAGTTCCCACGTGAAATGCTTTTCAAGTGCCTTTTGACCTATGAGAATTGGTAATTTACTGGTGAGTTACAAATAGGGTTTTTTTTTATTAGAAAATCAGAAAAAGTTGTGATGTCACTTCTCTTCGCAACATCTAAATTTGGCAACGACTAACTGCAACATAACATAATTATGGCATTCGTCTTTGAACATTTAAGGATGTATCTACAATAATAGTACAATGTACATGTTACGTTGTTTATGACTTCCGCTTGCTCTATTGCCGATGTTAAGCGGCCCACATACCTGCAAGTGAACTGGGGCAATTGACTGGATACAAGTCATTTGCCCAAGTTTACCTGTAGGTGTGTGGTAATACTGGAAAGTTGTGCATGTGATTTAGGCCAAGTTTGATTGACTTGTAGGAGACCAGACTCTGTTTGGTGTTGAGGCTTCAAGTCTCAAGCCGCTGCACGTGAACACCTGGCGGGATTGGTCTCGCCAGCTCTTGGCCGACGGTGGGCACAGGAAATGGGTGTGCCTTGGGGGTAGTGGGGATTTTTTAACTGGACCTACAATTATTAATATTTGTCGTAGAAAAAAAACTAAGGACATATTTGAAATCAGCGACCTCAAATTAACAAAGTATCGCGGCAGTTTCCTGTTCTTTAAAGTATTTTGAGAAATAATTTTTTTTAAAATTATTGTTAGTGCTAGCCTGCTAGGCCTATGATACAGACATAAAGAAGTGTAGAAGCTCTAGTCTATCATTCGATGATTCTGTCGAGGCGAATTAAAATGGCATCCTGGTCTAGAGACTCTGTTTTAAAATTTATCGAACTATACAAATCCTATGAGTGTTTATGGCGTATCAAATCCAAGGAATACAGTAATAGAATTTTAAAAGACAAGGCATACGTGAAAATGGTTCATTTTGTCAAAGAAATTGACAGTAGTGCTAATCGCGAGACAGTAACAAAAAAAAATGAACCTCAATTCTTCTAATAGTTTGGTATGATTAATTCTACTCCTCTCTAGAAGCCACTTTTTTTGCCCAGAAAAATCTATTTTTCCGCTGTTTTAACTTTAATTGAATATACAAGGTGCATAGAATTAACCGCTGTTTCCTCGTGGGCGCCATAGTTTCTTCCAGCCAATTGAGAAAAAAGATTGCGTAGTGTGTGGGTGGAACTTGAACTAGACTTGAAACTGTGATTGTGCAATATGGCTCGAGACAAGTCACTTGAGTAATAGGCTTGTGCAGTGTGTGGCCAGCTTAAGCCTTACCTGACCTACTCAAACGGAGTTCGCAGTTCACAGTTCACTGTAAGTTCACGGGATATAGATCTAGATCTACTTTCATTTTCTCGCATTTTCAGTTTTTCTTATGAATTAGACTTGCGAATAATGTAGGTGCTCTTGGTGGACGATCTCGCTAAATTTACATTTAAATCTTGTTTTATTAAAGATCTAAATCCACATGTGGACTAGATTTATTCAATCTAAAGGCGCTCAACCAAGGCCTTTTATACACATGTAGTTACCTATAGAGATGGCCTTGGCTGATCCTTTCATATCCTGTTGAGTTTCTCGGGAAATTGTAAAAATCGTACATAGATTAAATCTACATTTCTAGATCCTGTTACAAATTTGTCCCTCACATAGGCCTATACTCTACTTTGCAGGCTTCCAAGTAACTTAATTGACAAGAAATTAGACGTGTGGACTTAATGAATAAGAGCTCGATCAAATTTAGATGTATTAGATCTCTTAGCATCTTTGAATTTGAAGTGACTCCTTATCTCTTAGACTGGACCCTGGTGTATAGATTTTAGTCTGGGCACCAAGTCAAAATTAGGATAATACCTCAGTGTTGTGGTCTTGGTTCTATGTTGACAGTGCGGTCATGGTGGATACAATAAACTGGCCAGATTTTCACTGCATATTAAAATGAAGGCACTGATCTAATCAAGTTATTGTGTTGCAAAAATCTAAGGACAACTTCGGAGAGAGTTTCTTTTAGGTACGGACTAATTTACACACCAAAGAGGGCTTCGTTTGATTGGGACCATAGAAAAAGATTGGGCTTGATTTTTGCTTGGGGTTACACAAAGAAGAAAAATTAATTTATTTCAGCTCTGTCTCTTATAGGGTTGCTACTGTTTTTTCTATGTAAAAAACCATTCATATTTAAAAGGAACTCTTTCCGCAACTTCTTCAGTAGAGGCATTTCTGTACAAAATTTTGAACTTGTGTTGGCTATTTTTAATAAGCAGTAATAATCTGACCATTTGTGGCGTGATTTGTTTGCATCCAACCAGGACTGCAACACTGCAGTGTTACCAAAATTAGACCAATCTTGGTCAAAATCTAGTTGATGAAGTACAACATTCTTATTTAGCTCTTGGTGTTTTTTTCTTGGTTTTGAGGATTTAAAAAAAAGTAAAAGAAGTAAAAATCTTTTAAATCTATGATCTAGTCACAATATGAAAAGTAAAATTCAACCTAAAATACACGAATATATATACATTTTTGAAAACTCCCTGCATATTTATACTTTGACACATTTTGACTTCAAATAGTCTTTTCCTTTTCTTTTATGTTGCAGCTGTCAATGAGAGCTTTACGCACCTCTAGAAGCATTATGAAAGCCATCAGAGTCGCTACCTTTGGAGGTATAGAGAATCTGAAGCTAGAACCCAATGTACCTCTTCCAGCTGTAGGGAAAAAAGAGGTAAGTCTCAATAGCATAAGTAGTGAATGATTTCTTCTAAGATGTTTTAGAATTTTCTGCAGCATTGTTGATCTATTAGAGACCATTTGGTCTTGTATTTTAACTTGGTTGACTATCAACTTGAAGTTTCATTGCACATCAGTATCAGATTAAGAGGAAAACTTCCTACTGCTCTATAGTGTGTTTTGTAATGTTATGAATATACACATAGAATTTTTTTGTGAGTACAGAGACAGATAGTCATACCAGACCAGAACCCTTCTTCGTGGGGATAACTGGCGGTTGGTATTTTTTATTGACAGCTTTTGATTTTTGGGCTTTGCTAGAATACCATTTTCCTTTTAATCCTTTCATAGTTCAGTACATATAACAAATATGTTAGGGATCAAGAGAGAGCCTGAAAGGGAAGGCATGCAACACTAATAGATACCCATTATTGTTTATCTCATAGTATGCGGCTTGCCACACTGTGTGACGAATAAAGTACCTTTTTTACGTAGTATAGCGCAGAGACTTACATATTCTAATCCAATCCTTATTCAATAAAAGCCAACCAATAACTTATGGAAACAGGATGTCAATATCGACGGCTTTCGGGTTGGAGCTTTTTTTTTTTCAGCATAGAGGGAAAAATCAGCCTTTTTTAGCAGTTTTTCTTTTACATTTTTAAATTGTTATTAGCTTAATGTTGTAAACACCTGCTCCTAGTAAACAATGGAGAGTAAGCCTCAGCGCTATAAAAGCTGTGAAGTGTGAAAACAATCAGAAAGTGGATGGAATGGGGTGAATCCAACTTAAGTTCTTGGAACAGTTCTGATTCAGACACCATTGACAGTGAAAAATGATTATGAAAGGTCAAGATCTAGACCTACACTTGCAAGAGAAGCAGGATCCAAAGAGAAAAACAAATGTCATACCAAATTAAAACAAACTTGTGATTTTATCAGGACTGTAAAGCATTTTTAAACCTCTTTCTATTGATATATGTTTTGTGAAAATTAAAATATTTTTTAGCAAAGTTAAGGTACAAAATGTATCACCTATGCAGGCCGAAATTTGGACCCAAAAATAACTTCGTAAAAACGCGAATTTTGCCTCTATATACTAAGAGACTGGTTGAAAAAACTGCAGGGTGGATACGAGTTTTACATGATTTGGAAAGGAAATAAGCAGCCTTAGGTCATGCTAGAGATCTGATGAAAATAAGTATATGGCAAATTCCCTGTAGTCATAGAAACCTAGTTGTCATCACATGTTCTATGCATGGAAAGGTAGTCTGGAGAGCTAATTGGACATATGTTGATGCTTACCAAACATTTTTCGTTCAAATCTTTGCGATTCATTACTTCAGGTCTTGATTAAAGTGAGTGCTGCTGGCGTCAATCCGGTGGATACTTACATCAGGAGTGGCACATATGCTCGCCTACCAGAGCTTCCCTACACACCTGGCTCTGATGCTGCTGGAGTTGTTGAGGGGGTTGGGTCAGAGGTCACTAGATTTAAGGTATAAAGAATGCACAACAAGATGCAATTTTTTAAATCTGCTGAAATAAGATTCTAATTGATTTACAATAATTTTTCAAGGGGAAAAAAAAATCACCCTTTGGCTCATTGCTGATTTTGGCTTGCACACTTTTTTAAAATTAAAATGATGCCTGATTTTGTTTTGTTGTTGATTGCTTGATAAACTAGTCCTCAAGGGTGATGTCAGACTTTTTCTGCATATCAACCACCATATTCTCATATCCCAGAAAATTTAGATCCAAAAGATAAAGCCCTATACATGTACTCATTCCTGAATAGTATGGTCCATATCCCAAAATAAACGGCCCCAGTAAATTCAGGACTGGAGTTTTTTTCACGTCAGCAACTGTTGCTTGTTTTATACTGAGTAAAACTTAACCCAAAACATGTAACTGGTAATAAAACAAGTAAAAAAGGCTAAAATAATGGAAAGGAAGGAAAAAAGCTAAAGTTAAAAAAGAAAAATTTCCCAAGTTAATGAATTTTTTAAAGACGATTAAGCATCTTGGAACCAAAGAATCGTTAGAGAGCAGCAAATGTAGATAAGTAGTTTCAATAATACAGTCACTCTTTAATATAATACAAAGAAGACTTTTGCATAAATAGAACTGACTTCAGTTATACAATAACTCTTTGAATGCTTCTAGAAAGGAGACCGTGTGTGTACAGTGAGATCTGTGAGTGGAGCTTATGCAGAGTATGCAACTGCTGAGGACAAGTTTGTTACTCATCTCAGTGATCAGCTAAGTTTTGCCCAGGGTGCTGCAATTGGTGCTCCATACTACACTGCAGTGAAGGCTTTGCATATAAGGTCTGTATTACTGTATTACAAACTAGTTAATAGTCCTATGTGGAAATTAGAAAGACATTTTCAAATACATGGTTTTTGCTTTGGCCACATCTCAAAATTGTAAAAACATTTTAATGAGTTGGTGGCAAATCAACATATTTATCAGGCTAGTAAGCATTGAATAAAGTCTGTATATTCAATTTTTCATAATTTGATATGAAAATAGTATTAAAAAAAATTTATTCAAACTGTTTAATATATTCTTTGAAGTGGTTGATAACGTTCCTTTAGAATTATAAGTTTCATTTATGTGAATTCAGCTTTTATTGCTATTGTTATTTAAATATGATTTTGTTTCTTTTTGCTAAGGGCAAGAGCCAGACCTGGTGAGAGCTGCCTCATCCATGGTGCAAGTGGTGCTGTAAGTTGGTCTCTTTACTGTGCCTCTTGAGTAACACAGTAACAATGGGAAGCTCTTTTATTTTCACCTTTCCTCTAAGCAAATAAGTCGAATTATATATTGATGGCCTGATTTGTGATACAATATGTGTAGCAAAGCCACAAAATGAGATGTTTTGCAGCAGACGATTTACTTTTCTGGTCTTGAAATCCTCACTATTTCTAGTGTATTTACTTCTAAAACAACATGAGAGTTAAAAATTAGAGCAGTATAACTAGCAGATATTCCAACCTTTCTTTAGAAGAATTGTATTTACACAAAAAATTTCTTTGCGTCAAAACCTCACATTTTGTGGCAACGTAACATATATGTTTCAAGGCAGATATTGAAAAATTTATTTATCAGATTCAGGAGCATTCGATTTACAGATTAATTGTAGGGTATAGATTTCAGACACAATTCCATAATTTTGAGCCATTTGTCATTTTCAATATGGTCTTTTGAATTTCTTCAAAACAAGAAGGTTTCAATGTTAATATGAAGCAAAAATTCTTTTGTGAATTCAGGAGGTTTGGAAATATAGTTATGAAAATTTGTAAGGCAGCTTACATGAATCAAGAGGGAATTGGAGTGAATTGTTTGACTGAAAAAATGAAACTGACATTTCTCTTCAGGACATTAAAAAAAAAATCAATGTTTATAGAACTGTCAAATAACCATTCATACAGCAGCCCAGGCTAATCAGGTTCAAGTAAGAATTTGGACTAACACAGGATTTTAGCATGAGATAAAACTGTAGTTTATTACCTTTTATGACTGAAAAAAACCCAAAAGAACCAAAACATATAAATAACATTATGAATAAAGACATCAATGAATTACTGCTAAGTCTGATAATAGCAACACCTTTGAATGAGAATATCATGTTGATTTTCAACCTCAAAACCAATTTGTTTGTGTGTGTGTATATATATATATTTATGTGTGTGTATATAAAGAAAAACAAAAAAGGACTGCCTAAAGAGATTTGGTACCAAGCAAAGTTAAAAGTGTTGATTTTAAGTGAATTCCCTTGTGCAAAATTTCAGTCTATAGCTGGCTCTAATGTATACCAATAATGTGACGTTTTACAGCAATTGAATACTTGGGAAAGTGCCATTTTCCTCAAGAAAGCTTGAAATCCTCGTTATTTAAAGCGCTTTTACCTCAGAAACAATATGAAAATTAGAAATAGAAAATTAGAGAAGTATAAAAAGTGGTAATTTCAAGCTTTCTTTAGGAAAATTGCATTGATCCAAAAATTTCTCGCTGCAAAACATCTCATTTTGTGACGTCGCTTCACATTTTTTATTTCTATAGCATTCAGTTTATGCTTTGGTTTTCTAAATACTCTTGAGCTGTAATTATCTTATAATACTGATAAAGTGAATTAATTAAAGGGAAGCAGCTCAGGAGGAACTTTGTTCAGAGATAAAATCTTTGTAACGGCTTGCTGATCAATTGAAAAAGAAAAAAACCCAGAGCTCTTTCATAAGACAAATGGGGAGAAAAAAAGACAGCAACAAGGGAGAATTCGTGTTAACCTCTTTGCATCTTGGAGCTCCGCGGAGGAGCGTGCTGGCTTACAAAGTATCATGGTGCTATGCTCGCATGAGGAGCACTGGTACCAGCACCACTTCGTATCACCCCGCTCCTTCCGTGCATCATTGTTTTATATGAATTTTTGAAAATGCCCGAAAAAAGCTGCGTTCGCAGGGAATTGTGACACTTATATAGGGAATAATAGGCCCAGCGACTGTGTGATGGGAAAAGGTTAAATGTTTTTAATATGATTTTGCACATAGCTTGTTTTTGTTAAGGTTTTGTTCATTTAAATAGTTGGTGCAATATTTGGGATCAATTTTCACAAATTCTTGATTTTTTGAAAACCAGTTGGACCACACTAAGCCAAGACTATTTTTTTTATTATTATTATTATTATTATTATTATTATTATTATTATTATTATTATTATTATTATTATTATTATTATTATTATTATTATTATTATATTTGAACTATTTGTGACTCAACTACCAATTTTGTATTCACCAGGTGGGCATTGCAGCAGTTCAGTACGCCAAGGCAATAGGTTTATATGTGGTCGGGACAGCTGGAACCAAAGAAGGCATGGCTTTAGTTAAGAACACAGGTGCAGACATGGTGTTTAACCACAGAGAGGAGGGATATGTGAAAGCTATTCAGGTGACAGGCTAGACTGTAACAGATAAAAAAAAAAAACCACCTGAAATACATTGTTTGAATAAAGCACACCTGTAAAGAAATTAAAATAAAGACAGACAGGTGATATATGGAACATAAAATGTTATGTTAAAAGCAATATGCCACACTTTTTCCAATTTTTTTTTTTGTGGTTTCTTTAATATTCTTTTCCCTCTCCCTCCCGTTTTCTTTTTCTCTCTTTTTAGTCTCTCTCTCTCTCTCTCTCTCTCTCTCTCTCTCTCTCTCTCTCTCTCTCTCTCTCTCTCTCTCTCTCTCTCTCTCTCCCTCTCTCTCTCTCCCTCTCCCTCTCCCTCTCTCCCTCCCTCCTGCTTTAACTGTTTTAAATAAATGTCAATCAAAGAATTCATGAACAAGAGTTTGATTAGAACTGAAATCCATTTTTGATTGATTATGTGCATTACGAATAAATTAAAATGAAGTTGTCCATGAAAAGCTGAATTTTGTTTTCCAAAGATTTTTTTTATTAACTTTGTATTTTAGTTTTGCAAAAAATGGGTGGGGTGGGGGGGGGGGATTTACAAAAAATCTTATGCACACTGAAAAGGCAGTTTCTTTTGTGGCTCTCCTTGTTCATGCTGCGTTTCTTTTTTTTTTTTTGTGTGTTTCTGTAGGATGCTATTGGTGGAGCTGATATTATCTTAGAGATGCTCTCAAACGTCAATCTCCAAAAAGACCTGGAGCTGGTCGATACTCGGGGCAGAGTTTTGGTACGTCATCTAAGCTGATTTCATTTTTCTGTCAGCTAGGTGATCAAATCTTCCGGTGCTAGCACTGATAAAATGAGCTGGTAGAAAAGCAGGGCAAATGGTTTCAGAAACGAACATTTGCGATATTTTTAGCAGATAAGCAAAGTAAAGATCAAAAGTAATGAAGATGGTAGATGGGAACTTTCGCATACAAATTCAGTGGCTTTCCATCCATTGAAATCCTTGATAGATGAAACCTTTTTACATTTGCCAGCTGCGAATACAATTTCTGGGTCTTATAAGCCTTTTAGTTTAGAAATGTTTTTGAAGGAGGTAACAATGATGATAAGGACTTGAGGATGACTTGGACATATCCTCATGTGTCAGATGAACTGAGATGGCATACGGATGATTATAAAGATGAGATAGGACATTTAGATCTAAACTGGCACATAGTGAGACCACAAGGAAAGGCCCCGAACAACAAATCTCACACTTAGGACCAGTATAATGCTAATGTTCCTTGAGCACAAAAGTTACTCAAGTTATTTCAAATGTATTATAAAGTTTGAATTTGTGTCGTTTGATCTTAACCTATCAAGGTCATGACCTTTGACAAAAATACTCTGTTGGTCCAAATCCCTTTCATTTGATATGCAACTTACAGGCATTGTTACATTGCAATAACAAAGTTGGCTTTATAATTATAAATGTAGACGTACATATAGCTTGAAATTCCTTGACAGCAAAGGTTTTTACTTGTGACACATTTTGTGGGTTAGTCAGTTTTTTTTCCTCAATATCCATGTTTGTTTTGTGTATTGTAGATCATAGAGATCAGTAGTAATTTAAGAGAACATCTGGCCCTAAAGATAGAAAGTATGGATTGCCGATATTTTTTACTTATGCCTTGCATGATGAGGATTTTGTATGGATTTACTGTCAAAAGTATGTTTAGAAGCAGAAGAAATATTATTTCAAACAATTAATGAATTTTCCTGGGTCTTAGGACTGCAAAATTTATTTATAGAGCTTTCTTTTTTAAATAACTGACATCAATAGGTAATTCCTCTGGGCTTTTAACATGCGTTCAGTGCAAGCTAACAAAGTCATGCTCATCATTCCATCTGTAAAAGGCATTTAATGAACTTGTTTATTGAATTTGATTGGTTTTTTTTTTTTTTGTGGCTTTCATAAATACTTTTGTAAGTCATGAACCTGGCAAAAGTCAATTTTTTTTTCAAATATTAAATTATTTGTAAAATAATTCAATCCAGGGCTATTTTTTTTTATCTTTTATTATTATTAAGGGTCTGCAGTTGGAAAAGTTTGTTAATTATTTATGATAACAAAATGCATGTGTAATACAAGTAAAGACAGATTGAAGACTGGTGAACTCTTCACCTTACTGGCATTTTCTAGATTTTAGAACAATCAAAGTTGTAATTCTTTTAAGGTGCCTAACCTGTTTCTCAAAAAAATTATCCAAAATTAATCATTGCTCTCCTATATTTAGAGGTGAAGATAGCTCGTTTTTTTTCCCCTTTCTTTTTTTTTTATGGTTTGTTTAGACTTATCTTTCTTTTGTTTAAATTCAGTCACTGATGGGAAAGTTTTGATTTTAAGTCAAGAGATCAGAAACCTTTGTAGATTTAATACATGGCATTAGCTCTTTTTCAGGTGATAGGGTGTCGCGGCACAATAGAAATCAATCCCAGATCAACAATGGCGAAGGAGAGCTCTATCATGGGTGTCAATCTGATGACAGTAACAGATGTAAGACAATATCGCAGTACAGCAGTAGCTAATTTTAATGAGGAGATAAAAGACATCAATAAAAGTGGGCTTATAAATAAAGAACAGGTTATATTACTATGTTTTCAAACAAATCCAAATGAATGACACGATCAAAAGAACAGCTATTTTAGTGCTCGGTGTAACTAAGCAAATTTTAGCTCTGGTATGTTTATGTAGCTATGTTCATCCAACCTTCCCTTGTAATTTGGAAAACACAATTTTGTGTGAAACCTATTGCGCTAGTAATTTTTTAGTAACTCGAGCATCCATCTCTTCATTAGGAAAGGTAGCAAAAAAAAAAACCCAGGTACAATAAATACAACACAGTCTGGCTCAATGGCAAGCAAGGATCAAGCTTTACCTTGTTTGTATCTGCAGGAGGATTTCAAAGAAATGCACAGCGTGATAAAAGCAGGCATGCATGTGGGCTGGCTGGATCCGAAGGTGTCCAAAGTGTATCCACTTGGAGAGGCAAAGACAGCACACCATGATGTCATCAATAACCAGGGGACCACAGGAAAGCTTGTTCTTGACACCACTAAATAGGGGCCTTCATCTCGGGTTCTATGCACAGTTGAGGCTGAGCAATGTATATGTGTAACGGCACCACGAAATGAGATGTTTTGCAACGGAGAAATTCATGGATAAATGCAATTTTCTTAAAGAAAGCTTGAAATTTCCACTTTTTATACTGCTCTAATTTCTAATTTTTATTTCGTTTTCGAAGAAGCAGCACTGCAAATAGAGAGGATTTCAAGCCTTCTTGAGGAAAATGTCATTTTCCCAAGAAGTTGTCTGTTGCAAAACGTCTCATTGTTAGCATAAATAAAACCGTTGAGATGTTTCAGAGTTTATGAATCAGTAGGACAATCATGTATCTCAATTTTGAGGGCCTTCAGTATTATGCCAGCTTTCAGTGAGCTAGATCATTTCATGATATTTATAAGTTGGAATATAATTGCATGCTTGAAAAACAATATAAGACAAGACTTACTTTTTATTTTTATATTACAATAAACTTGCATTGATATGGAATATATATATATTTGAACTTTTAAAAATTTTTGTTAGAAAATATATTCATTGTTTATGATTTAATTCAAGAAATGAGGTATTGACTGCTTTCAAATCAGCAAAACTTTTTTGGTTTCTAACGAACAGGTTATACAAATTAAATTGATATGAAGAGAAACAAAAGGGATGCAAAAACTTATCTCAAAGAATAAATGAAAACAAAAAGACATAATGTTATCATTGTTTTTCATATGGCCCTCAAATATATGCAAAATGCCTACTTTTTAGTTTTTTGTGTAAATTTCTGTCTGCAGCATATAGCTTCAAATATCTGATATTGATATTCATTGTTCTAGAGAGAAACATGATTGCCCAGAGGTCTGGAGGAGAAATTTTTAATTGGTTCGAGGCCCAGTCAATACAGGAAATGATAGATAAAATTGTTGCCTTATCTGTTCTGATATGTGCTGTTCACTGTGGGATTTTGTTGATGAAATATTTTATTCCAGAAATTCAACTGCTTCATTGGTTGTACACAAGTAATCTCATCTTACTTTAAGCAGAAAATCAAGGAGAAAAATGCATGTTTTTTATTGGAAAATGGAAAATAAAAAAGATAAAATATTAATTTATTTTCTCATGATTGTATATAGTAAATTTAGGGTTGTTTTTGTTTTTTCTTGAAGAACACAATAGAATAATGCAAAAATAAATGGATACAGAAATATAAGTGAAATATAGAAGCAACTAATCTTTTTCTTTGCTTATTCAAAGACTGTTTTAGGAATTATTTTGTTATCGAACGGGTTAATCCAAGTAATACTGAAAATTCTATAGGGTCTCTTTTGAGAGTAAAGTAATTGGAGTATTCTAACCTGGTTATTTAATCAGAGAAATGATATTTTGATATGTTTCGTTTATTGCTTGAATTTATTTAACACATTTTTTTTCGAGATATAAGACTACTCTATAAGATCTGTACCTGAATTATTAAAATATTCTTATTTATGATTTCAGGATGGCCAAGTTAAACACTTTACAGGGAGAATTGGCCATATTTTTTTTTTTATTAAAATTCGGTCACAAAAGTGATTTTTTTCTAACCTTGTATGGAATGCAACGTTTTTTTTTGCTTGTTGCTTTGTATCTTCAGGGTTGCCATAGTGCTTTTCTTTATATTTTATGAAAATAACTGTGATGAAGTTGCATTTATTTGAACCCTTAATTTTATTCTAAGAATTATGGGGAAAAATTAAGATCATTGGTAATTTTTTTTTATGTAAAATTTGGTATTCAAATTTGTGCCCATGAAATTTAGTTTTTCCATATAATAACCAGCATTTATAATTTGTTAGCAATTCTAAGCAAAGCTAATTACGTTGATTTTATCATGCTCTATTCATTACAGATTCTTTGACAATAAACGTGCTGTGCAGCAAAGACTAATTTCTTGTGAGACAAATTTTGTAATTTTGTACTTGTATACTTATCATTTTTTTTTAAAATTCTATTGTTTGATAATGATGACTGTTCTAGAAAAAATGTTTAAAATTATGTCACATCAATGACTAGTCTTCTAGAGTTCTACAAGTAACAATCATTTTTTGATAGTTTTGGAGAAAATTAATCAACTTTCCTAGATTATAAATTATAATTGTTTCTTAGATATATGATATGTGAAATAAAATAAAGGTTATTGGTCTAAATCATGAAACTTGTTCTTCAGTTGTATTTGATTCATTTTTTTTTACATTTTGTTTTGTTTTTTCTCATAATAAAAATTGAATTGAACAAATGCAGAAAAGAAAAAGACAAATTATCGAAGTTTTCCAATGAACACAATGACTCCAGAGTTTTGTCAGCCTAGCTTCACAAACTGACCCGCAGCTTTTTTCAGCTTGTGGCACATGAATACATGAATTTTTTCTTTATTAATGTTGCGTGGTCAAGCAGTGCATATTTCTCAAGATTTGCTACATATTTCCGTACTTCTAAGCTAAATACATGTACATTTTATGTCTATTGGGCTTTCCGATATGAGAGTAGAATGTTTTATATTTGTTTATGTACTATCTGGCAGAAGCATTTGAATACAATATTATTAAAAAATAAAGGCAGGTGTTAAATTCTTAAATACACTATGTCTTGTATTGCAAAGCAAGCTTAACGTCCAAAACACAGTACCAGTACTCATCAGAGAAACTAAGAATCTTAATCGAATAAAGAAATAACGGATATTAAAATGTTTTTCTTTACAGTTTCTATCATGACGATGTTAGAACCCGTAAACATTACCTATTACCTATTCGGGCAGCTATTTCCTATCCATTATTAATAAATTTATACATCTATTCGATATATTGCTGTGATTGAAATAAATCGTAAATTGCATCTATGGCACAGTCAGCAAAATAACCTGGTGGAGGAGGATGTAAGAAATCGGTGTCAGGTTGGAAATAATGCATTATGACTGTAGATAAGAAAGCGTGTCCTGAGATATAGTTTAGGTGTTTATGCATTCAAGTTTGAACCCACCTCAGTAATGGATCAGATTTTACATTCCTCTTATGAACTCTTAGACAATAATTTTTTCCAGGTGTAAAAATATACTGAGGTTGTGTGTGTGTGTGGGGACGAATTATTTCAGCTTTAAAAGAAACTCTCTGACTCCACTAAGAACTGATATGAGCTGAGGACATTACTCTGTACATGATGTATAGGTAAAGTCTCTCTCTCTCTCTCTCTCTCTCTCTCTCTCTCTCTCTCTCTCTCTCTCTCTCTCTCTCTCTTTATCTCTCTCTCTTTCTCTTTCTCTCTCTCTCTCTCTCTCTCTCTCTCTTTCGCTCTCTCTCTGCCACTCCGTCCCAGTCTATCTCCCTATCTTCCTCCCTCTCTCTTTATCTCTCTCACTGTCTCTCAAAAAAAAAGCTCTCTTTTTCTTCCTCCCTCCCTCTCTCTCTCACACACACACACACACTCCCTTTCTCACTCATTCAACCTCTTTCTCTCTCCCACACAAACTAACTCTGTATCTTTCTCTCCTTACCTCTCTCTCTCTCTCTCTCTCTCTCTCTCTCTCTCTCTCTCTCTATCTCCTACTTTCCAGTCTGTTAAGTTTCGCAGCCAATTCAACCAACCAAGCAACCAAGCTTCTAAGCTACCGCCAGTGGATAGATCACATACAGTGAAAATAGGAGTTCGAATTAGAGATTCAGTCCAGTAATTCATGCAGTAATAGAAACAGTCGTTATGACTGTTCTCGCCATCCTAGAAAGTTTGTTGGCTATAAAAAAGATATAACAAAATGAGGTAATAGGAACAAGCATCTCTCTTCCTCTCTCTCTCTCTCTCTCTCTCTCTCTCTCTCTCTCTCTCTCTCACACACACACTCACTCCCTTTCTCTCTTCCATCTATCTTTCTCACCCTCCCTCATTCTCTCCTCTCTCTCTCTCTCTCTCTCTCTCTCTCTCTCTCTCTCTCACACACTCACTCCCTTTCTCTCTTCCATCTATCTTTCTCACCCTCCCTCATTCTCTCCTCTCTCTCTCTCTCTCTCTCACACACTCACTCCCTTTCTCTCTTCCATCTATCTTTCTCACCCTCCCTCATTCTCTCCTCTCTCTCTCTCTCTCTCTCTCTCTCTCTCTCTCTCTCTCTCTCTCTCTCTCTCTCTCTCTCACACACTCACTCCCTTTCTCTCTTCCATCTATCTTTCTCACCCTCCCTCATTCTCTCCTCTCTCTCTCTCTCTCTCTCTCTCTCTCTCTCTCACACACTCACTCCCTTTCTCTCTTCCATCTATCTTTCTCACCCTCCCTCATTCTCTCCTCTCTCTCTCTCTCTCTCTCTCTCTCTCTCTCACACACACTCACTCCCTTTCTCTCTTCCATCTATCTTTCTCACCCTCCCTCATTCTCTCCTCTCTCTCTCTCTCTCTCTCTCTCTCTCTCTCTCTCTCTCTCTCTCACACTCACTCCCTTTCTCTCTTCCATCTATCTTTCTCACCCTCCCTCATTCTCTCCTCTCTCTCTCTCTCTCTCTCTCTCTCTCTCTCTCTCTCTCACACACTCACTCCCTTTCTCTCTTCCATCTATCTTTCTCACCCTCCCTCATTCTCTCCTCTCTCTCTCTCTCTCTCTCTCTCTCTCTCTCTCTCTCTCTCTCTCTCCTACTTTCCAGTCTATTAAGATTTGCATCCAATTCAATCAAGCAACCAAGCTCCGAAGCTTCCGACAGTGGATAGATAACATGCACTGAAAATAGGACATTGGATTAGAAATTCAATTTACTAATAATAGAAACAGTCATCGTGTTCTTTCTATCCAAGAAAGCTTGTTGTACTATACAAAAGGTATGATATAATAAGGCATTAGGAAAAAGAATGGAGGTATGAAGTATAGCTCCAGTGGAAAGAGAAAAAAAATTTGAATGAGGCTAATTTAACATGGATTGGATTAGAGATTCAACATACTAATACATTCAATTTACTAAAAATAGAAACAGTCGTTGCATTCTCGCTATCCGAGTAAAACTTGTGCTATACAAAAGGTACGACATAAAGAGGTATTGGGGAAAAGAAAGTTATTAGACTTCAGCTCATTTCATATGAAGATAAAATTAAACTTTAGTTATCGTGGGCAAGAAGTTATTAAACAAAGAAAGCCCATCATTGATGAGCCTTTTTTTAAATGAAAAACAATAATCATAATAAAAGTTAGCTTATTTTGTAAACTCCAAATAAAATTGTAGATCACTTTAAAAATTCATCATCACTATAAGTTTCAATAAGCGCGCAGAAGTGAATTCCGGGAAGGCTGTACATCTTGAGAGCCTTTTTTCCGGGAATCCCAAACATTTCCAAGTATCTTAAAATAGATTTAGATAAAACAGAATTAGCTGATTTCCTACAAGTAAAGTGATTAAAAAAAATAGATGGGCGTAAAATCAGCCGCGGAAAAAACATGTAGCCTCTGTTCTCTCCTCTTAAAAATTAATTGCAAACGATCCTCTTTCTGGACGTATCCCGAAATTCCTTTGTGCTCGATTTCCGCATCCGTCGCTGGAGTAAAACCTTAAATTGTGTGTTCCAGACAAAGCATGGTCTAAATATCGATCGGTTTTCAGATCTTCTCCTGCTCTCAATGACAGACATGTTTCTGTTATTGTTATGTCTGTTTTCTGTGTGAGTCTCAATCTCTCTGATCTGTCTGTCTGCCTCTCTCTCTCTCTCTCTCTCTCTCTCTCTCTCTCTCTCTCTTTCTTTCTCTCTCTCTTTCTTTCTCTCTCTCTCTCTCTCTCTCTCTCTCTCTCTCTCTCTCTCTCTCTCTCTCTCTCTCTCTCTCTCTCTCTCTCTCTCTCTCTCTCTCTCTCTCTCTCTTTCTCTTCCACTGTACCCTCTGTCTCCTCCTCTCCTTCTTCCCTATTTTTTCTCTTTCTCTCTTCCTTCTCTCTCTTTCTCTCACTCTCCTTCCCCGACGTCCTCTCTCTATTTTTTTTATCTACTCCTTTCTCTTCGTAAAGAATGCTTTTTGCACTCAGCAGTCCTTGTGACATCCATTGTTTGGCAGAAAAACAAAATAAAACGAAAAAAAAAACAAAAAAACAACAAAACCACAAGACATTTCGAATTGAAACGTAAAGCAACTCAGAAACCACTTTCGTGTGATGCTAAACTGTTTTATCCGTAACTCACTTTTTAATAGGTAAAAAAGGAAGTAAATAAAGTGTTTCTGTTCTATAAAGCTAATTTCTCGTAAGCTGAATTCGCGAAAAAGTGAAATTTACGAGTGAGATACAGTTAAGTGGGCCGGAAAGCGAAGGCAACGTCCTAAGAATGTTCATATTAAGTGTTTTAAAATCCTGCCGCTCTTCAATCCATTGTTTTCGAAGAAAACAATTTTTAAAAATGCGAATAAACAGCTTTTTAAGATGTAAAATCCAAGGGTTCGACAGAGACTATCACCCATTTCATGAATTTGAACATCTAACCGAATTTTGTGATAAACACATTGAGCAAACACATTGACAGAATAAATAAAAAAAATGTTGAACATCTATAAATATGTGGATAATAATGTTATTGATCTTTTTATACCTAACCCAGCATGAGCAATGTAGAACTGGTAGCGAGTAACGCATACATCTCTCTCTCTCTCTCTCTCTCTCTCTCTCTCTCTCTCTCTCTCTCTCTCTCTCTCTCTCTCTCTCTCTCTCTCTCTCTTTCTCTATGCCTCTCTCTATAATTACATTTATCGTTTTATCTTTCCCAGATTTTTCTCTGTGTACCTTATTTTCTCCTCTTTTGTTCTCACTATGTCCCTCCCTCCTTCCATGGCCCTGACCCTCACTTGTCTATAATTTTTATTCTCTTACTCTGTCGTTCTCGATGAGGACTCTTAAAAAAGATTCCCAGCTTCAAAGCCGGCCAACATCTCTCTCTCTCTCTCTCTCTCTCTCTCTCTCTCTCTCTCTCTCTCTCTCTCTGTGTTCTATTTGCCTTCATCTTCTTCTTCTTCTTCTTCTTCTTCTTCTTCTTCTCTCTCTCTCTCTCTCTCTCTCTCTCTCTCTCTTTCTCTATCTATACCTCTCTCTATAATTACATTTTTCGCTTTATCTTTCTCAGATTTTTCTCTGTGCACGATATTTTCTCCTCTGTTTTTCCTCACTATGTCTCTCCCTTCATGACTCTTTCATTATATTTTTCTTTTTGGTCCTCCCTTGTCTACTTTTTATATTCTCTTACGGTGTCATTCTCGGTGAGGACTCTTCAAAACGATTCTCAGCTTCAAAGCCGACCAGCATCTCTCTTTCTCTCTCTCTCTCTCTCTCTCTCTCTCTCTCTCTCTCTCTCTCTCTCTCTCTCTCTCTTCTGGTTGCTTTCATATTATTTTCCCTTTCTCTCTCTCTTCTGGTTGCTTTCGTATTCTTTTCCCTCTCTGTCTCTCTCTGTCTCTCTCTCTGTCTGTCTGTCTGTCTGTCTGTCTCTCTCTCTCTCTCTCTCTCTCTCTCTCTCTCTCTCTCTCTCTCTCTCTCTCTCTCTCTCTCTCTCTCTCTCTCTCGCGTGCCCGACGCGTGTGATGTCTCAGCTCTCCCCGCGCCTGCTTGTTTCTGATCTGCTGGATCAAAAACTAACTGGGCGCCCGTGTGCCGTGCCGGGTCTCACCCTGCCTCACCCCGCCTCACCCTGCCTCACCCCGCCTCACCCCGCCTCACCCAGCCTCACCCCGCCCCACCCAGCGCTGCGGGAATCACACGCTCTGCACGCAGCGAGTCGAATACCCCAGACCGTGGTGTGGTACCGACCGGTAACCGAGAGTGAGCGGCGAAGAGTTACCCGGCTTCAACACTCAGTAGATCACAGTCATTCTTTGTCATCCAAGATCTGGTTGTCTCTGTGGCTGTGCGTCAATTATAGACGTAGAAAATAGACTTAGAATTATCCGAATACCTCGTAGTGTTGTCAATATTTTCCTAACCTTTTATCGAACTACTCCGCAAGGAAAGCTATCAATCTTGGATAAAACCTGAGTCGAGTGTAGGTGTTGTTGTTAGTTTCATCGGAGGTATTTTATGTAACCTCCGCGAATTTTTTCAGCTCGACTGTGGATGATTAGTTTGTTAACTAATAATTTAACTAATAAGATCAGCCAGATCTAGATCTAGGCATTCAGCCTCCACTGATTTGGAAAGGTAATCGAAGTTTCAGAAGTCGGCCTTACATTTGTACTACTTGTGAATATAAAATCTTACGTCCTCGTGTCGTGGTGTATTTCGTGGTTGGAAATTGAAACAAGAAAAAAGTACTTGGCTTTTCCATTCGCTTGCACATAGGATAACCCATCATCCAATCCTGGGATTTTGAGGATATTGGTTTGAAATTGAAACAAGAACAAAAAATACTTGGCTTTTGTAGGCTTCTCCGATCATTCGTTTCCACATAGAATTACTCATCACCCAGATCTTTCGTTTCCATAACGGATTACCGATCATCCAGTCCTGGGATTATCCCTCGCCCAAGCATTAAGATCTTTCTGTTTCCGTTATCCTGATCACGAAGTCGTGCTTTCAGGTGCAGGCTCGCCAGGACAGCCTGACATATAATAGGTAAGTGATACAGATAGATCTGCGTCGTTTACATTACGAAATGTGCATTAGTTTATTATTTAACCTTCGTTAAATAGATAATTTTGTTTAGAACAAAAAAAAATAGTTACTTATATTCATTGCGTAGTTCTGACGATTTCAACACGTCTTCTCTAAGCACAACATAAATACGCATTCAAAACATAATATTTATGCTATTTTCTCTCAGTTTTCGATTGTCTAATCTCTTGTTTAAAACGTGTATTGTTTATTTTGAAAAGTGATATTTTAATTTTTAATGCTAGTAATTTCACTTGCGGTCTAGATGTCGTTCAACATGACTTCTTCTAGACCGTGATATGATGTGAACAAAAAAGATAAAGGTTGACAGTCAGACAAACAGACTATGAGGAAAATACTGAATGAAAACGTTCAAGATCAAGAGAAAAGGGATGTCGCCAAAATGTTTTATAGTTTTGAGATAAAGAGGAAAAAGTATAGGCGGTGCAAAAGCACACACACACACACGCACAAAAACAACAACAAACAAGCAAATAAACCTGCACACACACAAAAAAAAAATAAAACAAAAATCAATGGCTTAGGAGACTTATGAGCACTCGCGCTGCAACGGTGTGGCGAAGTAAAGAGGGAGCAAAATGTTAAGAGGAAAAAAAAAAACTGGTATGAGAATAGATCGATATCGGAACCACTGCGGCCTCAGACCTCTCGTTGAAAGGTCTCCTCACACACAGCTAGGAATAGGGAAACTTCTGTGAAGCGGCCTAAGAGCTCTCGCTCAAAGATCTACTCACAAACAGCTCTGAATAGGGAAACTTCTGTGATAGTGTATCGTGTATTGATGCACACGCCGTGTGTGTCGCTCTTCTCTAGCGTTGTGTTTGCTGTACTGTGGCATTCCGTGCCCGGCCTAGTGGCATCAATTTATTATGGATTAAGTGGTATGGTGATCATCATAATCGTGGAATTCAATGTCTTTTTAAAAAGTCGGAAAATTACAAAAGTATGCGAGTTTTACGACTCTTATTTCTATACTTCTACTTCTCCTTCTCGTCCTCCTCCTACTACTACTGCTGCTGCTGCTACTACCACCTCCAACGGGCCTACTACTACTACTACTACTACTACTACTACTACTACTACTACTACTACTACTACTACTACTTCTTCTGCTGCTGCTGCTGCTACTACTACTTCTGCTGCTGCTGCTTCTGCTGCTGCTGCTACTACCACCTCTAACGGGCCTACTACTACTACTACTACTACTACTACTACTACTACTACTACTACTACTACTACTACTACTACTACTACTACTACCACCACCACTACTTCTACTACTCCTTCTAGAAAAGTATACGACCAAAGTTAAGACATATAATATGATGTATGGTTTCCTTTTCTGGCATCGTTAAGTGTCTCGTCATGCTTCCAAGGACCACTTACATTAACTTTACGCATGCGCCGTGGCTTATACCAGAGCCAAAGCTTGGAAGAGATCAAAGACCGACAGCTACCGAACTCACCTTCGCAGTTTTCTTTCCTTGTGTTGTCTTCCTTTTTTCCATATTTTTTTTTTTTTTTTGCTCTCCTGGCTAAACATTACTATGGGGGATTATATATAATCGATATTCATTTATTATGATCACACTAGCGCGTAAGTTAATTAAGTATTCAAGTTTTATGCACACGCTGTTACTCAAACCTTTCTCCATTTCTTTCATCATCTTATAATTTTTTTCTCTGCCTGTATCTCTGCCTGCCCCCCCTCCCCTCCCCCCTCTTCTCTCTCTCTCTCTCTCTCTCTCTCTCTCTCTCTCTCTCTCACACACACACGCGCTTTCTTTTCCCTTTATTTCTCTTTATCTCTATCTTGATAAAATATTCTCTTTCGAGCCCTTCTTACCCTCCTTTTTCTCTCCCTTTTTGTGCTTCGCCTTTCTATCGATCTATCTTTTTATCCATCTGTCTATCTTCTATTTGTCTATCTATCTATCGGTCTGTCTATCTGTCTGTCTGTCTGCCTGCCTATCAGTCTATCTATCGATTATGTCTATCTGCCTATCTATTTATCTGTTTTTGTATCGGTTTATCTATTTTTCTTTCTTTCTATCCTTTTTTGTGCCGCTTTCAGAGCCGATACTTTGCCACATAATCGCACGAGCTCTAGGTGAATTGAGGCCAACAGAATGTCAACACGTGGTCATGTCAAGCTGAGGCAATAAAACAAAGGATTAAGATCTAACTCTTTCAACAGGAAGTCTAAATCTTCCTATGGCCATTGACCCAAAAAAGGTCAAATCTATTTTTCTATAGCCTTGGCCTCAACGGGTTCTCTATAATTAT